>BPLQ01011293.1:0-116070 GCA_021605075.1 Caerostris darwini | reverse complement strand
ATACCCACATGCCAAACTTGAAAAGAGGTGCTGCGTAAATTTCTATTGTCAATACTTTTTGGTTGATCATGATAGATCTTGAAGCTTGAGTGTCAGATCTGTCTAAAATTTATCATATTCATCTGTCAGCTTGGTACAGGTACTTCGCAATACTTCTCTTGGCCATGCCTTTAATTGGTTTCACAGATAGGTCCAATTTGATTATATTTAATTTTCTATATTGGCACAGGTACTATCCAATTCCTCTCGACCAAAGTATTGTTTTGTTCCAAAATTTCATTTATACGTCTAATTTTGTAGTGTTCAACTGTTAGCTCGTCACAGTAGATAGGTTTCATAATAATTATTGCCCCTTGGTTTATTTCAAATTTTTAATTCGTCATTTTTACCCAGCCAACTCCGCCTTCAACCCCAAGTTTATAAAAGAACCAAACTTCTCTAGATCTAACTAGAGGTGTCACAATCGGTTTGGACATACCGTTGTTTCAATCATACCATCTTCAGCAAAGATAGTTCCGCATGCCTGAAGCATCACAAAAAAGCCAAACGTCCTTCGAATAAATGATGGGATCTCGGTTCCTTTGATGAAACTTAGTTCATCTGATCCAATAGCATTAACTTTCAGCATATTAGCTGTTCCACTTAAATCTGAAAATGAAAATGTTCTGATAAATCTCATCATAAACACGTATTCAATGACCAAGCACAACGATACAATGTCATCTTGGAAGATGAACTTCAACACGCAAAAAATAACTTGTAAAAAACTCGCAACAACAACTGTAACTAAAACAGCCATTTTTTAAAGTCTTTTTACTCTCAGTAAAATAAATGACAAATTCGCAAAAATCGCAAAAAAATAAAGCTCAAACTCCTCGTTTGAAATCAATAATCAATGTGAAAATTTCTTTGTTTTAAAAACAATAGTAGTTTTATTTGTTCATATTATGTAAGCAAACACATTGTTAAAGCATTTGTTTAAATTAATACATTGTTACTACAAAACAGTCGACCAAAAGGAAACATTATTTTTATATAATCCCTCATTGTTATGAGCAACAATATAATTAACTACAATACATGTTTTAACATCATACTTTAAAAAACGTCATACTGACGTCATACGTCAAAAGTGATTTTTGATATGAAAAAAATTCCTACTGCAAATAAAATTTATTTTATTAAATACTTTATGAAAGGAAGAAATGGAATTTTTTAAAATGTAATTGGGGTTTTCTAGAATGAAAATTTTTGTGTTGTTTTTACTCTAAATTTAAAAAAAATACATTAAAATAAAACTAGCATTTTAAATTTAACCGTTATTTTTGATAGATTTTTTACTCTTCAAAACTAATTAGGAACTAGTAGGGTGGCACAGTGATAACATGAACATTTAGCATAAATAGAGCCTAAGATACACTACAATCACTATTTTCAGGAACGAGGAGACTCGATGGAAATGTGACGACGTATATAAACACCTTGCATCGGCAATCAAATAGCATGTTGGGAATTATTCGAATTTATCCATTCGATACTCAAATGTTAGGTAGCTATTTTTAAAAGTTTTCGTCATTACTTAACAAAGGGGGCTATTCGTTAAATATATATGTATGATTATAAGACCTGCCGATATGAAAAACAAAACAATAAATAAATAAATAATATAAAATAAAAACTAATAAATTAATAAATAAAACTAATTTAGGAATATTGTGTTGCGGAGGAAATAAGATATCGAAAATATGGTAAAAAAATACACTTGGAACAAGAAATAATTTTTATATCATAATTCAAAACAAAAAATTATGAATGGGCGAGTGGCTAGCGCTCTGGCGCTCGGCAATACAGAGGTTTCGTGTCGAGTCCCGGTAGTGCCATGAATGTTTGTAGTAGTTCCGGAATCCACTTTAAACCGTAGGTCGCGGTCCCGTAATCACATCAAATTAACCGTAGAGCGTTGCGGAGGCACAGTTAATCCGCGTCGGTAGCTTATCTTCTTACACGCACCTCCTGGTAGTGCTGTACTGTGTCTGTAAGTAAAGTCTGTGCAGCACTTGCCTTAAAAGAATGTTACACAACTATCTCAGTGTTTGCCTGCTGCAGGTAAAAAAATTATGCAGAGATATAAAAAGTAAAATATTTAAAAATTGTTTTGGATGAAAACTATTCAGGTAAGGTATAAATTTTTCCCTAACGAAAACATTGCTACAGACCAGAATTGTAATGGAGTCATATTGAAAAAGAGTTAAATTAGAGATTGATGATTCCTGTAGAAAAGTGATTACCAAATATTAAACTGTTTCACTGCTTCTCTAAAACAATCAACAGACTGACCATTGGACAGCAAACATGCTGGTAATCGATTGGACTGAGAATCATGCTGACTAATCGATTGTAAGAAAAAAGAAGTCGGCTCTAAATAGGCAATCATGTATTCTTCATTAAAAAGATTTCATCTCCAATTGCTGTGGAGTAAATTATCATGAAAACAACTCAAATTTTTTTCTCCCTATGTAGCTGACATGTCATGTTTTTTTTATCATGTTTTGTTGTATAAGATGAGGTAGCCATTACTCATCTTCTCCAAATCGACACTTTCTCTGTCCAAATGCAGTATTGCTGGGTTTCCTGCAAATTATCTCCTATTGTCTGACTATACATTAGAGTCATTCTACTGTATAAATTCTTTTCTATTATGTTAGCGTCATCCTGACGTATTCCTGTAACATCAAGAGAAAAATAGCAAAAATATATCTTATTATATATATCTGTAGTCTATCAATTATATATCTGTATGTTTGTAGACCTGTAGCAAACGTTAGGAAACTACAAGCTTACAAATATAAGATGTTTTTAACAATTTCAGTTGACACTCTAATCATAGTATGTATTGCTGCAGAAGAGAAAACGCTTGGCAACTGTGTCCAAAAAGTAAGACCAATTTTCGAATTTAAAATTCCAGGGGCTTACGAATTTCAATTTTTCCACTTTTTTTTAGGTTGCTGGCACTGTTCTTGGCATCTGTGGGAAATTTGACGTTAAAATATCCCCTTCGTTATATTCATGAGTAACGCTTGATTTGTGAGACGATAAAACTGATTCCGTCGATTTTTGAAATGTCTGAATTAATTGAGCAAAGTACTTGCATTAAATTTTATTTACCTGAAATGTATAGAATATTGCAGACGGCATTCGGTGAACATTCCTATATTGGAAAGAAATGTTTTAGAAGGGATATAAACAGTTCAAAGAAGGTAGAGAACGCGTTGAAGACGAAGAGCCCTCTGGTCGACCATCAACCTTAACCGACGAAGCTCATGTCCAACAGATTAAAGATTTGGTGCTTACAAACCGTCAATTTACAATTAGAGACCTTAATGATGATGTTGGATAAGTGCATTGTGTCCGAAAGGGATTACTTTGAAGGCGATGAAATAATTTTGGAAGAATAAATAAAGAGTTTTTGAAAAAAAAAAATAATTGGCCTTACTTTTTGGGCACTGTAGTATAATAATTTTCTCCTGGCTGTTAATGTAAAACAATGATTATCATTTCGTGATGTTTATGCCGAGGTCCTAGTGTTCAAAGTACTTTTAAATATCCAAAAACTGATTCCATCGTCGGAAAGCACTGTAATATACAGTATTTTCCTCCGCAATGCATTATAAAGTCATTTATATTGCAATTTTCCCAGAGCGTTAAAGTTAACCAATTATTCTCAATTCGTGATGCTTATGTCACCATTCTTATCTTCAATGCATTTTTCCTGTAACCAACAAATTGATTTAATATTAAGAAAAAATTCCAGTGCTATATATTATGAAAACGTTTATAACGGGGTTTCTCTCAACCTTCTAATGTTAAATAATGATACTCATTCCGTGATATGTATGCCAACCATCTAGTCTTTAACTTACTTTGATAGTATCCAAAAATTGATTCCATCATCAGGAATTACTATACCATACAGTTGCTTTGTCTGCATGGATGTTTGACGAATGACAATTATTATCAAACTAACTATTCGATTAAATTAAGCTGTTCAATATTTCCTTTCTTCCATGAATAGAATTTTTTCCTTTCTCCTAGCGTGTACCACATCAACTGATCAAATATCAGTCCTCAACATCTTCTCTCATCCATAGTCCTAAACTTTAATATTTCTGTATAACTGGCCATTAAAATTGCTACACCAAGAAGGCGACATGCTGCAGACGTGAAGTTTAAACGACAGGAAGAAGTTGTTGTGTGATGTGCAAATTATTAGCTTTTCAACGAATTCAGACAAAGCAATCGCGGCACCTACAATGTGTTTAAATGAGGAAATTGTTCAGCCGGTTTCTCATACACAAATTACATTTGAACGTTGTTGCCTAGTGAAATGTTGTGATGCCTGGTATAAGAAGCACAAATGCGTACCATCACTTTTCTGACTTCGATAAAGGGGATTGTAGATTGTGGTTTATCGTATCGCAGTATTGTTGATCGAGATCCAATGTCTGATAGCAGAATATGGAATCGATGGGTTCAGGACGGTAATACGAAACGCTGTGCTGGATCTCAACGTGACAGACGTGTTACCCGCATAGCCTTAATGGATCGTACAGCCACGTCACGTGCCCTGAGTCAAAAATTGGGGTCATTTGCAAGACAACAAGTGTCTGCACAAACAGTTCGACGTTGTTTGCAGCAGCATTTACTCTCAGCTCGGAGACCAGACAGTTTAGTAAAGAGGTGTTATTAATTTTAAAGATAATTTGTTGTAACATGTAATATTTTTCAACGGTTCTCATGAAGAAACGATAAATGCAAATTACACCTTTTGAATACGAACCATTTTACTCTTTTATCCTGTGTATTGGAAGTTAATGCATAAGAGTTTAGCAATAAAACAGAACGTTCGTTACTAATTGTATATTAATGATATTTTAATTTATAAACATTTTCATAAATTATTTAAAAATTGTTATCTGTTACTGAATATCCTTAAATTTTTTTCTCCTGTCATTTTATTTTTATTACGAACTTCATGTTTCTGTTAAATTAATATAGTATTAAATCCATAAGAAAATGTCTTCTAATGGAGAATCGTTTAACAAAATGTCTTCCATAGAACATATTTTCAGTTATAATTTTTTTACGTAAGAATAATAAAAAACACAAAAATTATATACTTTTTTTAAAAACATCACTTTATTGAGTGGCCAAATAGTCATTCAAATATATTTCTTTCAAAAACAGGAATGAAGAACTTCATAAAAAATTACATACATAATATTTAAGGGAATTTGAACATGTATTATTTCTAAAAAAAAGAATGGTGATCAATCATAGAAGAAAACCGAGAAACAAAATTTTTACAATGATCACAATATAGAACGATACTTACAATATACGTTTACAAAAATTTAAGAAGGTAGTGGAAGACCTTAGAAACTTCTAGAGAAGAAAAGTCTAAAAGTTACAAATTACAAAAAGGGAACCAATTGACCATTATATCCCTCTGACAGCACCACCAGCTAATTCCTGTTGATAATTATGACACCAAAACGTACATTGCCACCCAAAAGGACCATAACCATATCCTACAGCTGGACCCACTGGTACAAAAAGGTACACCTGCAACATATGGAGTGTTGGAGATAACTTGGACTGCAGCGAGGTTCTGGTTGGCGGTTCCTGGTTCGTTGGTCTTGACCTGAGCTCTGAATCCAGCATGGTCAGCGACATAGTTGACTTGTCTGGCGATACCCCTGTCGTCAATGAAACCGTAGTTTCCTACAACTGATCCGGCACCGTTTCCAGCTTCTTGTCTGTGTTGTTCACCATGGTGGTCCTTGATGGAGTATCCGTACTTATAAGGTTGAGGGGCATGTTGAGGAACGGGAACGATCTAAAATAAATAAGTAATGTTAAATTTTCGAAAAGGTAACCCTATTATTAAAGAAAGTTTTAATCATCACTTAATGGAAGGAAACAAATAAAAATATTTAATTTAATTGCTTTTAATTTCTGAGATATTCAATTATATTAATGATATTACTTAAAGCAAAGCCATTTACTAGGCAGTTATTAAGTTCGTATCTCAGAAATAGGCTAATGTTTTATATATAAAGGAAAATAATGAAAATGTAATTAAACAAATGGAAAGATTATTGTTTTTTTTTTTTTTTTTTGAAATACAATTTGAGTTTCAGGACAATTATTTAATTGAAATAAAAAACAAACATAAAAGTAAATTTTAATAAATAAACTTTTATCCTGCATTTTATTTTTATAGAAATTCACGCATAAATTTAGTCATTCTTTTTTGAGGTGATATTGCGGTACATTGCTTATAATATTACTAAGATGTTTTCACTTTAACTACTTATGAAAAAAATATCTAGATGTTGTTGTTGTTTCTTATCCCACTTGGCTGATCAAGTCCACGAGCCCATACGTACTCATGATTGAAGGGGAAGGAAGCAGCTTCTGTTGTGATGGAGCACCCCGTAGGTAGAAGTCTGACTTTAACTCCGTGACGCTCTTACAGTCATAGGAGACTGGGACGTACGGCTTAAAGTGGATTCCGAACCACTACACAAACATCCATGGCACCGCCGGGATTCGAACCCGAAATCTGTGTCACCGAGCGCTGGAGCGCTAGACACTCGGCCATTCAGGTCCCAAGTTTGTGAATGCCAACGGCACGAAGTGTTCCCAGGTGGTCACCCACCCAAGTACTGACCGTGCCCAATGATGCTTGACTTCGGTGATCCAACGAGAAACGGTATATTCAGCATGGTATAGCCGTTGGCTATCTAGATGTAAGCATTAATAAGCAAAAAATAGCTCTTAATGCGTATCTTAGTATCAAATGACATCGATTGCAATGTCTAAAAACAATATTAATTTGCTGTAGAACGGCTGTTTTCGTTGAAACTAAGTTTTATTATTTAAAGCAAACATGGGTTGTACTGTGTTTGTCTTGAAATTATGCATGATATAGGACAAAATACTTGTTTTAGTATTCGAAAAAGAGAAATTAATTTTGCACTTTTCCGTAAGTCCAATTTAAACAACTTGAAAATGTTTAAATTGGACTTACGGAAAAGAACTTTGTGTGTTATATACACTGAAGTGACAAAAGTCATGGGATACCTCTTAATATCGTGTCGGCCCTCCTTTCGCCCGGCGAAGTGCAGCAACTCGACGTGGCATGGACTCAACAAGTCGTTGGAAGTCTTCTGCAGGAATATTGAGCCATGCTGTCTCGATAGACGTCCATAATTGTGAAAGCGTTGATGGTGCCGGATTTTGGGCACGAACAGACCTCTCGATGATGTCCCATAAAAGCTCGATGGGATTCATGTCGGGCGATCTAGGTGGCCAGATCATTCGTTGGAATTGTCCAGAATGTTCTTCAAACCAATCGCGAACAGTTGTGGCCCGGTGACATGGCGCATTGTCCACCATAAAAATCCCATCGTTGTTTGGGTACATGAAGTCCATGAATGGCTGCAAGTGATCTCCAAGTAGCTGAACAAAAGCATTTCCAGTCAATGTTCGGTCCAGTCGCACCAGAGGACCAAGTCCATGCCATGAAAAAACAGCCCACACCATTACGGAGCCACCACCAGCTTGAACAGTGCCTTTCTGACAGTTTGGGTCCATGGCTTCGTGGGGTCTGCGCCATACTCGAACCCTACCATCAGCTCTTACCAACTGAAATCGTGACTCATCGCACCAGGCCACGGTTTTCCATTCATCTAGGGACCAACCGATATGCTCACGTGCCCACGAGAGTCGCTGCAAGCGATGTAGTTCTGTCAGTAAAGGCACTCGTGTCGGTCTTCTGCTGGAATAGCCCAAGAAAGACAAATTTCTCCGCACAGTTCTAACAGACAAGTCCCTTGTACGTCCCACATTGATTTCTGCGGTTATTTGACGCAGTGTTGCTGGTCTGTTAGAATTTACGACTCTTTGCAGACGTCGCCGGTCTCGGTCGTTAAGTGCAGGCGGTCGACCACTGCGCTGTCCATGGTGGGATGTTATGCCTGAAATTTCCTACTCTCGGCCCACTCTTGACACAGTGGATCTGGGAATGTTGAATTCCCTAACGATTTCCGAAATGGCATGACCCATGCGTCTAGCTCCAACTAACATTCCGCGGTCAAAGTCTGTTAATTCCCGTCGTGCGGTCATCATCACGTCAAAACCTCTTCACATGAATAACTTGAACAGAAATGAAAGCTCTGCGAAAGCACTGCGCATTTATACCTGTTCTACGCGATGCTACTGCCATCTAAAAATTTGCATATTACTATCCCATGACTTTTGTCACTTCAGTGTATTTGGCATAAAGTTTAAATACAAATAAGTTTAAATTAAACTACGAAACGTAACGTGGGAAAACGGAATAATTTAAGTAAATAAAACTTCTATAAGTTTAAAATTTAAATTATTTTAAGTCAATATTTTCAATTCTTGCTTAATGTCTGACTGCAGATTGGTCTCTTCTGAAAAATTCTTTTTAAATATACTTCCCAACACATATTTAAATAGAATATTATTTCAATACTAATGGAATACAATATGACAGCTAAAACACCTAAATAAAATTATAAATAACTATCTAATGTCAAATTTCAATGAAATGATTCCCACTTTGTATAGAATTTATTCACCAGAAAACTTATGCACAGATTTCAATTGAAAAATTCTGTAATTTATTGAGAACAATTTTTTGGATTTTAATATTATTTCTATGATCAGTTAATTTAACAGTACGGAATTATTTTAAAGGTAATTTTAAATACTCTTCATTTGTTATCCTTAACCAGCTTTTAGAGCATTTTAAGTTATAAAAAAAAAATTTGTCAATTTTTATAATTTAAAAATAGACGTACATATTTTTATCAGCATCTGTGGGATTATATAAATTATTAAACTACTATTAATTTAAATTAAATTTTCTTAATTTATTAGCATATTATCATAGGTTTTTTTTTTTCCTTCAACATATTAAATTCTGTTTTCCTACATAGACATATATTGAACACTTTATACACTTTATTTTGAAAAATTTATACCTAATGATGTATTTTATTTATGTTACCTTTAAGTAAAAAAAAATTATTCATAAATACTACCAAATCTAACGCATAATTTTTTACAGCTTTATTACTTACATGTGGAATAACTGAACCATGAGCCAAAGTAATGGTTGATAACACAACGAGGAACAACATCTGGAAATAAGGAATTGGGAATTAGTAGGATTTTAAATTTAAAAACAGAAAGTTATTTTAACCTTAAATTGTGAAGTGAATGTATTTTAATAAAATATACCGGTAATTAAAATTTTTCTATGAGTTTTACTTTTCTTAAAATGAATAGATATAAAACGTGTCATTTTTATAACGAATAAATAAGGATTAATTATATCTACATAATTCATTGCATCCCACATAGTTCATTTTTTTATAAATTAATATTCTTTTTTTATCAAAAGTTATTATTATATTATGTTATTTAAATAGTACTCTAATTTGACAAGAACACATTCTTTGAATTATATTAAAATAAATTAATTTCATAATTACAGTAACGTTTATGATTTATTGTTTAAATATTGCTGAATTTTTAATTAAGTCGTGATGTTTAACAAAGATAAGATATTCGCAAATGTATAAACATTAAAAAAAAGGACATACTACTGTGTCCCAAAAGTAAGTACAATTTTCAATTTAATCCCGGGGCTTATGGAATTTAACTTTTTTTTTTTTTTTTAGGTTGCTGGCCTGTCTTTGACATCTGTGTAAAATTTTACGTCAAAATATTTATTAGTGTTTGAGTTACGCTTGGCTATGTGAGACGCTAAAATGGATTCCGGCGAATTTTGAAATGTCGGAATTAATTGAGCACAAAATATGCATTAAATTTTGTTTGCCGCAACGTATAGAATGTTGCTGAAGGCATTCGGTGAGCATTCCTACATCGGAAAGAAATGTTTAGAAGTCATATAAACAGTTCAAAGAAGGGAGAGAGCGCGTTGAAGATGAA
Source organism: Caerostris darwini (assembly GCA_021605075.1). NCBI lineage: Eukaryota > Metazoa > Arthropoda > Arachnida > Araneae > Araneidae > Caerostris > Caerostris darwini. Next base: position 106,020 of record BPLQ01011293.1, on the reverse strand, counting down.
GAGCACTCTGGTCGACCATCAACCTCAACCGACGAAGCTCATTTAAAAAAAAAAAGATTATATATACTTGCTTGCAAACCGTAGTTTTAAAATTAGAGACCTTTCTGATGATGTTGGAATTTCAAAATTCCATGTTTAAACATGTTTTTGGGCCTCAAACGCGACAAATCTCGTTTGGTACCGAAAAAATGCGTCAGCTCACACTGCATTGATTCTTCGTGATGTTTTCGCCAAAAATGAAACCTATATCGTTAAACAACCACCATATTCCGACCGTGCGACTTCCGGCTATTCCCTAGACTCAAAAGACCACTCGGGGGACGCCGTTTTGAGTCGATTGAAGAAATTCAACTTGAATCGACGAGCGCTTTGAAGGCCATCCCCTGCATTTTAGCATGAGTTGAGGATTAGAAAAAAAGGTGGCATAAGTGCATTGTGTCCGGAGGGGATAACTTTCAAAGTGATGAAATAAATTTGGAAGAATAAATAAAGAGTTTTGGAAAAAAATAATTGGTCTTCCTTTTTGGGCACAACAGTATGTGTTTTCTTAAGCAATAATTGCTGAAATTTTACAAATGAGCAATTTTAAAATTGCAAATGTAAATTTAAAAAAAAATTTATATAAATATAATCATTGTAAAATATTTTGAGAGTTTAAATATTTTTTTTTTCTGCGATGTTAATGAGAGAAATATGATTTGTTAAAAAGCTAACTTACCTTAGTATAGGTTTAGTACTCCCTTTTGTTGAAGGAAAAAGCTCGAATGAAACTAATGATATTTGCCGTCTTTTTATATTGATATTTGGTGTCTTTTTTTTCTGTTAAAAATGTTAGTTTAACATAGATTATTGTTATGATGTAGCTTGATATACTCGTTACAACTTCTGATTTTAATTTTTACATTCTCATTTGAATTTGACATTTATTATAGAAGTTAAAGATTAAAATTCTGATTAATTTTAAAATTCTGATTAGCCTGAAGTTAATCACATTTAGTCAACCGGAAACTCTTTGATTGTTTTTTCTGAACAGAAAGCAAACGCTTTGTTATAGGATGTTAATGTTCATTCAGAATTAATTATAAAACTGTCACAAAAATGATAAAAGTGAAATATCAACTACACTGAAGTGACAAAAGTCATGGGATACCTCTTTTTCCATATCGTGTCGGCCCTCCTTTCGCCCGGCGAAGTGCAGCAACTCGACGTGGCATGGACTCAACAAGTCGTTGGAAGTCTTCTGCAGGAATATTGAGCCATGCTGTCTCGATAGATGTCCATAATTGTGAAAGCGTTGATGGTGCAGGATTTTGGGCACGTACAGACCTCTCGATGATGTCCCATAAATGCTCGATGGGATTCATGTAGGGCGATCAAGGTGGCCAGATTATTCGTGGGAATTGTCAGAATGTTCTTCAAACCAATCGCGAACAGTTGTGGCCCGGTGACATGGCGCATTGTCATCCATAAAAATCCCATCGTTGTTTGGGTACATTTTGAAGTCCATGAATGGCTGCAAGTGATCTCCAAGTAGCTGAACATAAGCATTTCCAGTCAATGTTCGGTCCAGTCGCAAATCAGAGGGACCAAGTCCATGCCATAAAAACAGCCCACACCATTACGGGTCACCACCAGCTTGAACAGTGCCTTTGCTGACAGTTTGGGTCCATGGCTTCGTGGGGGGTCTGCGCCACGCCCGAACCCTACCATCAGCTCTTACCAACTGAAATCGTGACTCATCGGACCAGGCCACGGTTTTCCATTCATCTAGGGACCAACCGATATGCTCACGTGCCTCACGAGAGTCGCTGCAAGCGATGTCGTTCTCCAGTAAAGGCACTCGAGTCGGTCTTCTGCTGGAATAGCCAAAAGCCAAATTTCTCGCACAGTTCTAACAGACAAGTCCCCTTGTACGTCCCACACATTGATTTCTGCGGTTATTTGACGCAGTGTTGCTTGGCTGTTAGAATTTACGACTCTGGGAAACATAACATCTCTTAGAAGATGTGAAAATTCTACCATAAGACATTTAAATTCAAATTATATTAGACGGACGAATAGATTAATTTTTTTTTCACAATATATGTGTGTGATTTTAGACTTGTATGCATCTGTGCATGAATCACGTGCATATAGATGTAACATCTATGACACCTATCTAGTTAATTTTTTTTCTGAACTGAAAGCAAAAGCATCGTTATAGGATGCTAAGGTTTTATTCATAATTAATTATAAAACTGCAAAAAAAAAAGAAAATAATTAAAGTGAAATATCAACAACTTCTTCATTTAAAAATCGAGATAATAATTTCATATCTTTGAAAATCATTTGCTACTCATAGTTATCATTAGTCATCGTTTGTTTGTTAATCTAAATAAGTAAATGAATTGATTGAAATGATTTTCAATATCTGAATTTATAATTAATTATGAATAAATCTTAACATCCTATAATAATGCTTTTCATTCCTGTTCATAAAAAACAATTAAACAGTAATCGCTTAAATAAATGTGATTAACTTCATGCTGTTTCACAATGTTAATATCTCTGATCCATACAAAATTTCTAATGCAAATAAGAATATCAAGATAAAAATCAGAAGTTGTAAAAAGTATATCAAGTTAAATCATACCATTAATCTATGTTAAACTAACACTTTAACTACCATATAAAAAGACGGCAAATATCATTGGTTTCATTCCAGTTTTTGCCTTTAAAAAAAGGAGTACTAAACCAATACTAAGGTAAGTTGGCCTTTAACAATTCTAATCATATTTACCTCATTGCTTTTGTAAAAACTATTGTTTAAATCTCAAAATATTTTACCATTATTATATTTATAAAAAAAATTTTTAGTTTACATTTGCAGTATTATAAATGCCCATTTGTAAAATACAGCAATTACTTATTTAAAAATATATATATGTTTATCTTTTATTTATAATGTCCATACATTTGCGAATATCTCATGTTAAATTCATACACAATTAAAAATTCAGCAATATCTATAAATTAAACCATGAAATTATACTGTCATTATGTAATTAATTAGTTTTAATATAATTCAAAGTATTTGTTCCTGTCAAATTAGAGTGTTGTTTAAATAACATAAAATAGTGATAAAAATGTATATTAATTAATAACAAAGAATCATACGCGTTACATTTTTAATCATTATATTTAGAAGAACGGAGAAAAATATTATAAATGTGGAAATAAAATATATGATAGTTTATACATTAAAAAATTCTTTCATCATTATTTATTCTTTATAAAAAGTACAAATTTTATATCTCTACATTTCACGAAAAGTGAAATCATAGAAAAATTTAATTACATATACATATTTTATTAAAACTATTATTACATTCACTTTACAATTTAAGGTTAAAATGTTATATATATATATATATATATATATATATATATATATATATATATATATATATATATATATATATATATATATATATATATGCAAAAATTTACTAATTCTCAATTCCTTATTTCCAGATGTTGTTCTTCGTTGTATTATCAACCATTGCTTTGACTCATGGTTCAGTTATTCCACATGTAAGTAATAAAACAAATTATGCAGTAGCTATGAAAGTCTTTATAAATATTTTTTTTACTTAATTTAACATAAATATGCTTGTTATTAGTTATTTATTGCTTACTACTGTTTACTTTTCGTTATTGTTTTGAAATCAAGTCAAAGTGAAGACATTTTAGTAATAATATTACATGTACCTCATGGTCACCTCAACAGTTCTGACGATGCGTCAGTGTAATATACTTGTGGTTCTAAGGTGAAAAAACTAAAAAAAAACTCTTTGCATCGGTTTAATTACAGACCTTTTAATTATTTACCTTATATATAAATCATAGGAGGTTTCTCAGATATTAACTGGCTCGTCCATGACTTTGCTTTAAGTAATATCATTAAAATAATTAACTGTCTCGGAAACAAAAAGTACTAGAATTCAATATTTTTATTTGTTTTCTTCCATTAAATGATAATTAAAATTTCCTTTAATAATAGATGTTTCCTTTCGCATTCTTAACATTGCTTATTTATTTTAGATCGTTCCCGTTCCTCATCATGCTCCTCAACCTTATAAGTTCGGATACTCCATCAAGGACCACCATGGTGAACAACACAGACAAGAAGCTGGAAATGGTGCAGGAGCAGTTGTAGGAAACTACGGTTTCACTGACGACAGGGGTATCACCAGACAAGTCAACTATGTCGCTGACCATGCCGGATTCAGAGCTCAGGTCAAGACCAACGAACCAGGAACCGCCAACCAGAACCCAGCTGCAGTCCAAGTTATCTCCAACACTCCTTATGTTGCAGGTGTACCTGCTTTTGTACCAGTGGATCCAGCTGTAGGATATGGTTATGGTCCTTTGGGTGGCAATGTACGTTTTGGTGTCGCCAATTATCAACAGGAATTAGCTGGTGGTGCTGTCAGAGGATATAATAGCCAATTGGTTCTCTTTTTGTAATTTTTAACTTTTAGACGTAGCTACTCTCACGTTTCTAAGGGACTACTACTACCTTTTTTAATTTTTGTAAACGTATAATTTACTTATCATTTTATATTGTTATGATGGAAAAATTGAGTTTCTCGGTTTTCTTCTATTACCATTGTTTTTTGTTTCGAGAAACATACACATTCAAATCCTCTAAAGTATCTAAGTAAATGTTTATGAAATTCTTCAATTATGTCTTGAAAAATAAATATTTATTTGAATATGTCATATTTTCATTCAATAAAATGATTTATTTATAAAATTTCTCCGATTTGTTTACTTTGACTGTTCTTTCTTAAATTGTAGAAGTATAACTAAAAATTCATTCTACAGTTTACAATTGTTTTTTTCAAAAGATTTTCAGTTAATTAAAATTTACTTTTTGGTTAAGGTAGTACAAATTGCTACTGTGTATATTACATTCCTTCGTGGTTTTAAAGCAGTATTCTGCAATGAATGACTTGCATAGCTTAAGAATAATACATGCCAAAAACACTGACTAAATTAATAATAATGTAACAAAATCTTATTTTTAAAAAACACTCAAAACAAAAACCAATAATCTGAGGAATATATTGTGCAAAGAATCATCCAATGACTTTATCACAAAGTACTCACCTTCTATACTCCAAACTCTTAAAGTTTCTTATTTTTTTTACCAATTTCCGAATTATTATGTTTATTAGTGCACATGACAATTTTAATTCCTTTATTACCAGATTTATACTGTGTTTTTTCTGAATTTTGGATTTGCAATATTGGTAGAATGATAAACATCGACTACTTTCTTTTGAACTGCTTCAGGCTTGAAAATCTTAGAAATATTTTAAGAAAATAACTTTTATTTTTTATTTCCAATGACAGATTATGAATAGTTACAGCAAAAAAATAACAACAAAAAAAAAACCTACAACATGCAACAACAAAATAATACAACAAATACAACAAAACATGCTGAAACAGAGTTCATTAATCTAACAATAATGCCAAGTTGCAGATCTTTTAGCCACTAAAAAGTGTTACCAGGTGCACCACAGGGAGGTAGATCTTCTGCGCACCCGAGAAAATAACTAACACTTGGAATATTAGTTATGACCACTAACCTTCTGTCAATTTTTTTGTGAAAAGATTGCATTTCAAAATTTCTAAATTCATACTTTAATGTTTCTTAAAACTACTCTACCTTGTAAAATCCAAAAGATCTCATTCCACACTGCAAAACAGTTCGTGAAACTGTTTATGGGGTCAGCAAACGAGCAAGAATTTCTCAGTGACATTCACCGCAAATATGAAAGATACTGGCTCCAGAGTATTCCCGATAAACCTAGACGGCAGGCAGTGGCTTTATTCCGTCTATCAACAGGACATGATTGCATTGTCGTCCATCTTAACCATACTGGCATTCTTGCGGGCTGCGTGACGCACAATTGCTTTGTCGTTTTAATCGTTTTGTCGTTTTAATTTACGATATTAAGGTTGCTAATATCTAATTATGATCGTGAAATATTTATAGTCTATAATTTGGTAATTTTATTTGATTGGTAGATATATTATTGTAACGGTATAGATTTTAACATTCTTAGTTTTCAGTATTTGCTTTATTTTGGGGCCTGAATGGCCGAGTGGCTAGCGTTCTGGCTCTCGGTACCACCGGTTTCGGGTTCGAATCCCGGCGGTGCCATGGATGTGTGTAGTGGTTCGTAATCCACTTTAAACCGTAGGTCCACTCTGCGTCCGTGGCTTATCTTCAAGTTACACGCGCTCCCTGGGTAATGCAAAGTGAGTAATGTCTGTGCAGCGCTTGCCTTAAGGCATCCAAGACCAAGCTGTCTATGTGTTTGCCAGCTGCATTAGAAGAAAAAAAAAAAACATTCTTATCAAACGTTTCAAATTTTTTTAAACAATATAATAAAATAAAATAAATGTTTTAAAAATATCCAATTGGGAAAAAATGTTGTAGAAATTTTTTGTTCTTACAACACGCCACAATTAATTTAAAAACTTTAATTCAATAATAGATGTTATTTCTCATTTTTATTATAAGGAATGGTTTCTTTCATGTATATGGAATAAAAAATTTATAATATAATACATGAAATTATGAATTACTAAAATATTAAATTATAATTAAATCAGAATAATATATAATATAATTGTATTGGCTTATGTCTGTTAGTATTTTAGTAACAGAGGTCGCCTGTGATTTTCCTGATTTATAAAATTAAAAATTAGTTTTTAATTGTTTTAAATATAATGCATTTAATAATTTCACTTGCTCAAAAATTAAAAAAAAATCTTTATTAGTTAATTTCTTTTTTCATATTCGAGCGACTTTTTTTTATAAATTAATAAGTTGCCCAACATAACGCATATTATTTTTATACAAGTTAATAAAAAATAATGTATAAGATCAATAAGGTCTCAGTTATATGAATGTGTTTATTAAACTCCTAAATAAATATATTTTAAAAATATCTATCCTTTTTATTTCTCATTAGACATGCTGATAATTTGCTTGTCCCAAATTTTGTATCTAATGTTTTTGGAAAAATTGTAAGCTGAGAATTTTTATCATTTATTTCGTAAAATTAATGTCATTGAATATAACAGGAAATTCCAGCAAATCCTTCTGAAACATAATGTATTAAGAAGATTAATTGAATACGTGTATATTAGACTTTCATTTCTGTTCATTTTTCGAGAATAAAGTTCTAACTTGGTGCTTTAGATCCATATATATTATTTATATATATTATATATATATATATACATATTATATATATATATATATATTATATATCCATATTATATATATATATCCATATTATATATATATATATATATTATATATATATTATATATATATATATATATATATTATATTCAATGACAATTAATTTTACGAAATGCAGGATAAAAATTCCCGGGTTACAGTTTTTCCAAAAGAACTGCATGCAAAATTGTGACAAGTAAATTATCAGTGATATCTAGTGAGAAATAAGAGGATTTATAGTTTTAGAATATATTTATTTTGTAGTTTAATAAGTACATTTATATAACTGAGACCATATTAATATTATTTATTATTTTTCAGTAACTTGTATAAAAATAATATGTGTTATGTTGGGCAATTTATTAATTATACTGTTATTAAAAATTCGAACGAATACGAAACACAAAAGTAATTAATAAGGAATTTTTTTTTAATTTTAGAGCAAATGAAATTAATAAATGTAAAATTAAAAAAAAATTGAAGCATAATTTTTAATTTTATAAATCAGAAGAAACACAAACGACCTCTGAATACTGATTTACTAAAATATTAACACATATAAGCCAGGAAAAATTTTGTTCATTTGCCGGAAAAATTTTTTTTATGAAAAAGCGTTAGTATACATTTATATTTTTTATGTATCCATATAAAGCCTATTATAGCTTACTATACAAGTAGACTGAATATACAAGTAGACTTCGAGATTCTCACCCGAGAGGACGTACAGCGCAACCGGCGCTGTCACTGAGAAACGTGTAGTACACCGCAATCACGCGCTTCTCTTGAGAAATGTTTAATTTACAGTCCCTTACCCTGAGGGGAAATATATTTAGCATAACCTTTGTATTAACCAACAGATTCTGATCCTGAGAGGTAGTATATTCCGTGCATCCCATGCAAAACTAATATCTAGGGATGGTCACTGAGGTAACTTAAAGTGAAACATAGAAATTGTTACATTAGGTGTTAAAAATGCGCGCGCATCAAGAGTTCGGCAATAAATTAATTAGTCTGCGAACTAAGAACTGTAAACTTATAAATAAAACAGGCAGTATCTGTCACATATTTGAAACAATATTATTTGAAAATCAAAGGTAATTTTTTGTAATAATTTCGACAGTTCATTTTTGAATATATGGCTACACACATAATGTATTTTTTAATACATTGCTTTTCACTACTTTGGCCATTATAAAATAAATATATTTTGTAAAAATGTGATAAATTGCAATGGTCGGAAAAATATTCTAGGCGGGCCCACGGATTGACCAGCCCTGGTGTATTAAAAAATTTTGTCTTCATAAGAGGTAACGTCACAATATTTTTGTGGGGCAACGGAGCAAGTTCCAAAATATATATTGCAATTATAAATACTTTCCATGTGCCACAAAGTATCAAATAAGGCTTACAGAAGTAAGTAATAAGTAAATTAATTAAAAAAATAAATGAAATATAAAATGAAATGCGAGATAAAATGAGAAAAAAAAATTAAAGAGAAAGAGACAGAAAAGGGATTTCAGAAACATAAAGGTAAAAATTTAGAAATTTTCAAATGACTGTAAAAGCAGTCTTTTGATAAACAAATTGACAAATGGTTAGCGGTCATTTAAGTATTTGGAGGATTAGTTATTTTATTAAAATATTTCTAAAATCTTCAAGGCTGAAGCAATTCAAAAGAATGTTATCGTTAATTTTCACTCCACTAAAATTGCAAGCACAAAAATCAGGAGAACATAGTATAAATGTGTTTAAAAAGGAGAGTTAAAATTGCCTTGTGCGCTAATAAACTGAATAATTCTGAAATTGGTAAAAAAATAAAAAGCGTTAAGAGTTTGGAGTATAGAAGTCGAGTACTTCTTGATAAAGTCATTGGATGATTCTATGCTCAATATATTCCTCAGATTATTGTTTTTAGTTTTGAGGGTTTTTTAAAATTAAGATTTTGTCACATTAACATTAATTTAGTTAGCTTTTTTCTCATGTATTATTCTTAAGCCATTCAACTCATTCATTGCAGAATACTTCTTTATAACCAAGAAGGAATATAATACTAACAGTTGCCTTTTGTGTAGTAAAGATACAATTTAATAAAGATCTTTTCAAATTTTATTTGCAAGATATAATAGTTTTCAGTGATTCTCATGAAGAAACTGTCAATGTAAAATACACTTTTTAAATATAAACTAATTTGTATTTTATCCAATCAAATGCAAATTTAATGCATAACAGTTTAGTAATAAACACGGAACCATTCGCTACGAATTCTGTATTAATGATATTCTAATTTTTAAGCGTTTTCATATATGATTTAAATTATGTATGTTTTACTGATTATCTTAAAACTTTTGTATCTTGTAATTTTATTTTATTACAGACATTATTTGTTTGTTAAAATAATATAGTAATTATTAACCCATAAGAAAATTTCTTCTAACTGATAATAGTTTAAAAAAACACGTGTATACCATACAATAAATTTTTAGTTATAATTTTTTTCGACGATTTAAGAAAGAACAGTCAAAGTAAAAAAATCGGAGAAATTTTATAAATAAATAGTTTTATTGAATGAAAATAGGACATATTCATATAAATATTTATTTTTCAAATCATGATTGAAGAATTTCATAAAATTTTACTTAGAAATTTCTTTAGAGGATTTGAACGTGTATATTTCTCGAAACAAAAAACAATGGTAATAGAAGAAAACCGAGAAACTCAATTGTTTGCAATCATAACAATATAAAATGATTAGTAAATTATACGTTTACAAAAATTTAAAAAGATAGTAGTAGACCCTTAGAAACGTGAGAGTAGCTACGTCTAAAAGTTAAAAATTACAAAAAGGGAACCAATTGGCCATTATATCCTCTGACAGCACCACCACCTAACTCCTGTTGATAACTGGCTAGACCAAAACGTACACTCCCACCCAAAGGACCATAACCATATCCTACAGTTGGACCCACTGGTACAAATGCAGATACACCTGCAACATAAGGAGTGTTGGAGATAACTTGGACTGCAGCTGGGTTCTGGTTGGCGGTTCCTGGTTCGTTGGTCTTGACCTGAGCTCTGAATCCGGCATGGTCAGCGACATAGTTGACTTGTCTGGCGATACCCCTGTCGTCAGTGAACCCATAGTTTCCTACAACTGCTCCAACACCATTTCCAGCTTCTTGCCTGTGTTGTTCACCATGGTGGTCCTTGATGGAGTATCCGAACTTATAAGGTTGAGGAGCATGATGAGGAACGGGAACGATCTAAAATAAATAAGCAATGTTAAGATTGCGAAAAGGAAACTCTATTATTAAATAAGGTTTTATTCATAACTTAATGGAGAAAACAAACAAAAGTATTTAATTCAATTGCTTTTTATTACCGAGAAAATTAATTATTTAAATGATATTACTTAAAGCAAAGCCATGGACGAGCCAATTATTAAGTTCGTATCTGAGAAACCTCCTATGATTCATATTATGAAAGCTTTTATGATTTATATATAAAGATTTTTAATTAAAAAAATGGAAAAATTAGTTTTTTTTAGTTTTTTTCACGTTAGAACCACAAGTATATTACTCTGATTCATTGTCAGAACTTTTGAGGTGACCATACGGTACATCGCTAATATTATTACTAAAACGTCTTCACTTGCCTATTTTTGTAAACGATAACGAATAGTAAACAGTAATAAGCAATAAATAACTAATAACAAGTATATTTATGATAAATTAAGTAAAAAAAAAATATTTATAAAGTCTTCCATAGTTAATGCATAATTTGTTGCAGTTTTATTACTTACATGTTGAATAACTGAACCATGAGCCAAAGCAATGATTGATAATATTACGATGAACAACATCTGGAAATAAGGAATTGAGAATTAGTAGATTTGTGCATGTAAAAAAAAAATTTTAACCTTAAATTGTAAAGTGAATGTATTTCAAATATATTATATAGTTAATTAATTGATTTCAATTTTCTTAAAATGTGTAGATATAAAATTTGTACTTTTTATAAAGAATAAATAATGATGAAGGAATTTTTTTTAACCTATAAACTGTCATGTATTTTATTCCCACATTTAGGAAGTTTTTTTCGTAGTCCCTTTAAATCTATTGATTAAAAATGTATCGCTTATAATTCTTTTTTTATTAATTAATATTCATTTTTACTAAAAGTTATTATTATTTTATGTTATTTAAATAATACTCTAATTTGACAAGAACAAATTCTTTGAATTATATTAAAACTAGTTATGTATGTAATGGTAATATAATTGTTTAATGTATAGATATTGCTGAATTTTTAATAAAAATAAGATATTCGCAAATGTATAAACATTAAAAATAAAAGATGAACATATATATTTTTTAAGTAAGTAATTATTGTATTTTACAAATTTGCAATTATATTATTACAAATGTAAACTGAAAAGACATTTTTATAAATATAATAATTGTAAAATATTTTTAGAGTTTAAGCAATATTTTTTCACAAAATCAATGAGGTAAGTATGATTAGAATTGTTAAAATCTAACTTACCTTAGGATAGATTTAGTACTCCTTTTTTCGTAGGTAAAAACTGGAATGAAAGCAATGATATTTGGCGTCTTTTTATATGATACTAATGATAGTTGGCATTTTTTTTTTTGTTAAAAGTGTTAGTTTAACATAGATTATTAGTATGATGTAACTTGATATACTCGTTACAACTGCTGATTTTGATCTTTGCATTCTTATTTGCATTGGAAATTTAGTATAGCAGGGAAAGATTAAAATTATGATTAACTTTAAAATTATGATTAGCCTAAAGTTAATCACATTCAGTCAAGCGGAAACTCTTGAATTCTTTTTTTTTTCTTAACAAAAAGCAAAAATATTGTTATATGACATTAAGGTCATTCATAATTAATTATATAACTGCTAAAAAAAGCAATTAATAAGCAAAACTAATTTACCTTAGTATAGGTTTAGTACTCCTATTTGTGAAAGAAAAAACTGGAATGAAACCAATGATATTTGGCTTCTCTTTATACTGTTGTTGAAAGTGTTAGTTTAATAGATTAATAGTATGATTTAACTTGATATACTTGTTACAATTACTGATTTTTATCTTTATATTCTTATTTGCATTTAAAATTTAGTATAGATCAGAGAGATTAAAATTGTGAAACCATGTATTTAATCACATTTATTTAAGCAATTACTTTTTCATTTTATTTTTTCTGAATAGAAAGCAAAAGTATTGTTATAGGATATTAAGGTTTATTCATAATTAGTTATAAAACTGTCATAAAAAAAGTAAATAATAAAGGTGAAATGTCAATTATTTCTTCATTTAATACTCGATGTTATGATAAGATACCTTTGCAAATCCTTTGCTAATCATTATATTTTATTTGGTAATCTAAATAATTTATCGAATTGATTACAATAATTTTCGATATCTATACTCCAATTGTGTTTTGAAAAGTATGAATTTGTTTTTTAAATCTATGCATATAGCAATTACCAAATCAATAACTAAGTGGATTAAAATGTTTGGTGATGAAAATAAAAAAGGGGTTTAGAGTTTTCGATTTTCCAACTCATATATTTTACAGAAAAAAAAGATAATCTTATTAAAAGTCGAATTTTAAAAATTTAATTCACAGTTGTTTCATATCTTGAAATCTAAGATTGTCTTCTTTTTTAAATTTAGTTTCAGATTTGAGTGCTTTTTAATCGGTAAATCAATTAAATTTAAATAATAAATACAAATAATAATATTAAATTTTAAATAAAATAAATACTGATATTTTTAATAAAAATTTGTTAAATAATTATAATATGTTGCAATATTATTTATTTTATTATTCAGGGATTCTTGTTTTATATGTTTTATAAATTTGTATTTTAATTATGTATGTATTTTTCTCTGTGTGCATTTTAAACATTTCTTGAGACAACTTGTGTCTAAAGAGACCTCATCAATTCACTCACCTTCTGAAAATCTTTCCCGCACTTCTAGGAACCATGACACCTCTTCTAGGAGTAGAAAATTCTACCATAAGACATTTAAATTCAAATTATATTAGACGGAGAATAGATTAATTTTTTTTCACAAAATATGTGTGAGTTTTTAGACTTGTATGCATGTGTCCATGAATCACATAAAAATTCTAGTGTATATAACAGGTGGGCTGAGAGTTTCGTAGGCTGACACATAGATGGTGCTACTAGTATTAAATCCATATGATATTTAGTTAGCCCTAACCTTCAAAAGACACGTGTATAACACGCGTTCTTACAATCGACCAAAAACATCAACGAATTAATGATTCTAATCAGTGTTTGGAGCTGTTCAATTGTAATAAAACCGAATTTTTGGGTCGATACGTGACGATATGTGCTCCATCATTTCACACCGGAGTCCAATCGACAGTCAGCCGAGTAGACTGCACGTGATGAACACTAAACTACTTCACTAAAAATGCTATAACTCACATACCAATAGTGCAAAAGCTGACAAATTTATACACGTGTCTTTTGAAGGTTAGGGTAATCTTTCCCTCACTTCTAGGAACCATAACACCTCTTCTGGGAGTAGAAAATTCTACCAAAACACATTTGAATTCAAATTATGTCAGACGGAGAATGGATTATTTTCTGCAATATATGTGTGAGATTTATACATCTGGCCGTGAATCTCTTAACAATTCGAGTGTATATAGATGTAACATCTTTGACACTCGACACATCTATCTAAATTTTTTTCTGAACAGAAAGCAAAAGCATTGTTATAGGATGTTAAGATTCCTTCATAATTAATAAGAGGGTTGAAAAGATCGTAGGCTGACACATAGATGACGCTACTAGTATTAAATCCATATGATTTTTAATAATGAACCCGAACCAATCGTAATGAACCCGAATTTTTGCGTCGATCGATAGTCAGCCGAGTGGACTGCCCGTGATGAACACTAAAAATGCTATAACTTCACTAAAAATGCTACAACTCACATACTAATAGTGCAACAGCTGTCAAATTTATGCACGTGTCTTTTGAAGGTTAGGGCTAACTAAAATCTTATATGGATTTAATACTAGAAGAGCCATCTATGTGTCAGCCTATGAACTGTTCAGTCCACCTGTATCTATTTAATTTTTTCTGAACAGAATCCAAAAGCATTGTCATAGAATGTTAAAGTTCATTCATAATTACTTATAAAACTGTCAAAAAAAAGTAAATCATAAAAGTGAAATATCAACTATTTCTTCATTTAAAAGTCTATGTAATAATTTCCTTTCTTTGAAAATCATTTGTTATTCATAGCTATCATAGTCGTCGCTTATTTGTTAATCTAACTAAGTAATCGAATTGATTGAATTAATTTTCGATATCTAAATTCCATGTGTTTTGAAAAGCATGAAATATTTTTTTTTAATATGTGCTTATAACAATTTCCAAACCAGTTATTACGAGGAGTATAATGTTTTGTGATGAAAATGTAAAAGTAATTTAGAGTTTTTAATTCTAAATCATGTATTTTTATAGATAAAATTATAATCTGTTGTCGAATTTAAAAAAAAATTATTCACACTTCTTGCATATCTGGCAATAATTGAAAGTTTTTGTTTTTTTCATATGGTATTGTGAATTTAATTAAAATTTTATTGCTTTTTAATAGGTAATACAACAAAAATTTAAATAATATATATAAATAACAATCATAACTTTTAAATAAAATAAATATTAATAATTAGAAATAATACTATTATATTTTAAATAATAAAACTATGTTGTTGTTTATTCAATTTGTTCGTGATTCGTGTGGTATACATAATGATTTTTTTGTACTTTATTTATCTATGTTTTTTTCTTTGTATGTCCTTAAACCATTTACCCCTCATCAAGTCGTTGATGAACAGGTACTCCTTTGTCAAAAGTTTCCAAGTTTAATAAATACATTTATATAACTGACACCATATTGTTCTTATTTATTATTTTTTATTAACTTGTATAAAAATAATATGTACTATGTTGGGCAAATTATTAATTATGTTGTTGTTTCTTATCCCACTTGGCTGGCCAAGCCCACGAGCCTATACGTACTCATGATTGAAGGGGAAGGAAGCAGCTTCTGTTTTGATGGAGCACCCGTAGGTAGAAGTCTGACTTTGGCTCCGTGACGCTCTTACAGTCATAGGAGACCGGGACCTACGGCTTAAAGTGGATTCCGAACCCCTACAAACATCCATGGCACCGCCGGGATGCGAACCCGAAACCTGTGGCACCGAGCGAAAGAGCGCTAGACACTCGGCCATTCAGGTCCCAAATGTGTGAATGTCGACGGCACGCGGTGTTCCCAGGTGGTCCCCCACCCAAGTACTGACCGCGCCCAATGATGCTTGACTTCGGTGATCTAACGAGAACCGGTATATTAATTATACTTTTATAAAAAAAAAACGTCGAACGAATATTCTTAAAATAAATTAAAACATAAGGGATTTTTTTTTTCAATTTTTGATTAAATGAAATTTAAAAAATTAAAACATAATTTTTAATTTTATAGGAGAAATACAGACAGAAGAAACACATATGACCTCTGAATTCTGATTTGCTAAATTATTAACGCATATATGCCGGGTACAATTTTGTTTATTTGCAATTTTGAATAGAAATTGGTTGCTTAATTACTTTTTGCCCGACAAATTAATGTTTCGGAAATAATTTTAAATAAAGTATTTTTTTTTTATTCTATACATGCATGAAACCATTATCACATTCCTTATGACAAGAGTAAGATATAACATCAATTAATGGATCAAAATCTTTTAAGTAACTGTGAAGTGTGGCAAGAACAAAAAAGGCCTTCATCATATTTTCCCAACTGGATACAATTAAAACGTCTATTTTAATTTATTATAATATTAAAAAAATCTTAAATTAAAAAAAAAAACTGCTTCGCAGCATATACGTATTGCCAATAAGTACACTCATGTTTGTGAAAATTGCAACACCATGAAGGACATAGGCGAATGAACTGAAATTTTCAGGAAATGCAAATTAGCGCATGATATGCAAATGATTAGAATGTCAAATCCGTAGCGCATGCGTATTCTGAGCAGCGACCTCTGAACGGCGGGTGGATCCCAATAAATAGACGGCTGTAGTGAGACGTGTATGGTTATCGGTGGTTATCTGCTGGTGGTAAACGTTAGCTCAATCGTTACTTATGCCTCTTCGACGAAAGTGAGCGAGATTTGAACAACTTACAGAGTTTGAACGGGGAAGAATCATCGACCTTCGTGAAGCTGGATTGTCTTATCGTGCAGTAGCTGCTCGTGTGCAGCGTAACAGCAGCACAGTGATACGTCTTTGGAAGCAGTGGACGGACGAGTGTCGGACAACTCGGAAATCCGTGAGTGGACCCCGAAATGTGACGTCAGCTCGCGATGATAGACACCTGATCCGCATGGCGCTGACGGACCGTACAGCTTTCTCTAGACAATTGGCAGCACAGTGGTCAATAGCTACAGGTGTTTCATTGTGTGCTTCATCAATTCGTAGACGTCTGCTGCAGCGTGGATTGCGCGCAAGGACTCCTTTATACAGGATTCCTCTCACGCTAAACCATCGCCGCCTGCGGCTACAATGGGCAGCTCAGCATAGAGACTGGCGTGCTGATTGGCAGCATGTCGTTTTTTCTGAAGAATCCCGCTTTAATTTGTGGTACCATGATGGCCGCATTCGTGTCAGACGCTATGTTGGTGAACGCCACCTTCCGGAGTGCATTATCGAACGCCACAGTGGACGAACACCCGGAGTTATGGTCTGGAGTGCCATAGCATATCATGGACGATCTCAATTGCAAAGAATTGTGAGCAATCTGAACAGCAACCGGTACAACAGGGAAGTTCTACAGCCCCAAGCTGTTCCCTTCCTTCAAAGCTTGCCAGGCGCTGTATTTCAACAGGACAATGCCCGCCCTCATATCGCTAGGATTGTTCAATCCTTTTTTGCAACACGGCAGGTACAGCTTCTTCCTTGGCCTGCGTATTCCCCGGATATGTCGCCGATTGAACATGTGTGGGATTTCGTTGGTCGGCGTCTCGCTCGTGATCCTCGTCCTGTTGCTTCTGCAGACGAACTTTGGGTGCGCATACAAACAATATGGAATGCTCTTCCTCAGGCAGACATTCAAAATTTGTTTGACTCCATGCCACGGCATGTAGCCACACTTATTGCGGCGCGTGGTGGCTACACAAAATGCTGATTCTGATCTCTTGTTATTGTTTGTTTGCTTTGAACATTTAATCATTTATTTGTTTCACTACCACTCAACTGTGTATTAAATTTCATTCAATTATGACGATTCCTTCATGGTGTTGCAATTGTTGATTCCTTCATGTAACTTTGCCTACTATGATTAAAAAATATGAAACATTTGATAGGAATATTAAAATCTATATTTATTTACAATATATATATATATACTAATAATATAAAATAACCAAATCCTGATCTATAAATATATCATAATCAAAATCAGATATTAGCAACCTTAATTTCGAAAAATAATCCTTTAGGAACCTCCTTCAAAATGATTAGCATAAGTAGCAATGCAGAAAGTAGTTTCAAAATGATCGGCAATAAGCAGATGAGCCTAAGTAGCAATTGTGCAGTAATGATAAACTCAGAATTGAAAGATTTCGCTCTTTTGACACATTTAGTTTCTTCTGTATAGGTATCAAATCTTCCATATGAAATTTTATCTAACATTCATTTTCACAAGCGTAGCGATTTTGTGATGCATAATGTTTGTCGTCATGCATGAAAAATGTAAGCGTTATCGTTACAGCTTCACAAACATTGAGATAGTGTAATACAAAATTTTGTCTTCATAAGAGCTTACGGCGCAATTTATTTGTGGTGCAATGTCAGTTTATAAGCAATTTTCATGTGCCACACAAGGTATACAGAAGTAAGTAACAAGCAAACTAATTAAAAATAAATAAATAAAATAGCAAATGAAATACGACATAAAAAATATATAAGCTTGCATATTATAAGTTTATAAGTTATAACATATTATAAGTTTTGAAACAAAATAATACAATCAGACGAAAACAAAGTTAACTTCTAAATAAATTAAATAAGATTAATTTTAATTGATGCTGGAATATACAGATGCATACATGCATAAATTCATTTATTCAGTTACATTTTCACAAGCGTACAAATTTTGCGATACATAATTTTTGTTGTAACATATGATAAACTGAAATATTATTGTTAAAGCTTCACAAACATTGAGATAGTGAAATACAAAATTTTGTCTTCATAAGAGCTAAAGGTGCAATTTATTTGTGGTGCAATGGTATTTCAGTTTATAAACAATTTTCATGTACCACACAAGGTTTACAGAAGTAAGTTACAAGCAAAATAAATTATAAATAAATAAATAAAATATCAAATGAAATACGACATAAAAAATATATAAGCTAGCATATTATAAGTTTATAAGTTATAACATATTATAAGTTTGGAAACAAAATAATATAATCAGACGAAAACAAAGTTAACTTCTAAATAAATTAAATAAGATTAATTTTAATTGATGCTGGAATATACAGATGCATACATGCATAAATTCATTTATTCAGTTATATTTTCACAAGCGTACAAATTTTGCGATACATAATTTTTGTTGTAACATATGATAAACTGAAATATTATCATTAAAGCTTCACAAATATGGAGATTTTGTAATACATAATTTTTGTCATCGTAAACCGTGGTAGAGCAATTATTCTAGCGTTGCAAAGGTAATAATAAAAAAATAAAAAAATAAAAATAATAAATAAAAAAAAAATAAAAATAAAAAAAAGATAAAAAAGATAAAAAAAATCTTAAAAGATTTTTTATTCAGTTTACAAATAATTTTCATGGACCAAGAAATATCATACAAGGTTTACAATACTAAGTAACCAGCAAATTAATTTTTAAAAAAATAATATAATATGATATATGACAGAAAAAGTGACATAAAATAAAAGAGAAATAGACAGGGAAGGGATTTAAGAAAAATTAAAGTAAAAATTTAGAAATTTTCAAATAACTGTAAAATCAGTCTTTTTATAAACTAAATAATTGACAAAAGGTTAGTGATCATTTAAGTATTTGGAGTATTAGTTATTTTCTTAAAATATTTCTAAATTTTCAAGCCTGAATAAGTTAAAAAAGAATGTAGTCTATATTCTTTACTTCACCAAAATTGTAAGCGAAAAATTAGGAAAACATAGTATAAATTTGGTTAACACGAAGTTAAAATTGCCGTGTGCACTAATAAACTGAATAAATCTGAAATTGGTAAAAAAAAAAAAAAAAAAGGGTAAGGGTTTGAAGTATAGAATGTGAGTATTTCGTTATAAAGTCATTGTATGATTCTATTCACAATATAATCCTCAGATTATTGTTTTTGGTTTTGAGTGTCTTATTTAATCAAGATTTTGTTACATTAATATTAAAATTAACATCGTTTTACAGTGGATCCCAGGCCACTGTGGGATTCTGGGTAATGAGAAGACGGATTTTCTTGCCAAAAAAGGAACAACCATCACCCAAATCTTTTGTAAAGACATCTATTTTCACTGGATGAAACCGATGAACCGAGACTTTTTCCGGAACACTCTATCTGATAATTTACGTGAAGGCAACTCATCTAAAACCTGGTTTGACTTTCCCCGATCAACCCAGGTTTAAAGCAGTTGTTCTTTACAGACTCCTGACAAGCCATGACTTTTTACCAATCATCTTTTCCGAATGAAAGTATTTGAAAGACCAAAATGCATGCTCTGCAGTCGTGGTAAGGACATGGATTCATTCCATCTTCCTGTTTGCCCTACACTTGTTCTTCTACTGCGTATGGTCATTACTGGGAGGGTAAGGCCCTTATTAGCTAAAGATGTCACTATGTGATATCTTTCGATTATCTATGTTGTTTTCATATTCCTTGTGTTCATTTTATTGTATTGCTTATTGCAACCTACCATTGGAAATTAATTAATATTAATTCAACTTTTTTTTCTCTTGTATTATTCTTAAGCAATTCAACTCATTCATTGCAGAATACTGCTTTATAACCACGAAGGAATGCAATACTAACAGTTGCATTTTGTCTAGTAAAGATGCAATTTAATGAAGATTTTTTTTTTTAATTTTATTTGCAAGATTTAATATTTTTGAGTGATTTTCCTGAAGAAATGGTCAATGTAAAATACACTTTTTTAAATTTGAACCATTTTGCATTTTATCCAGTCTAATACAAATTTAATGCATACCAGCTTAATAATATACACAGAACCATTCGCTACGAATTCTGTATTAATGATATTCTAATTTATAAATATTTTCATAGATGATTTAAATTATGTATCATTTATTGATTACCTTAAAACTATTGTGTCTTGTAATTTTATTTTATTACAGACATTATTTGTTTTTTTGAATAATATAGTAATTATTAACACATAAGAAAATGTCTTTTAACTAATAATCGTTATAAAAGCACGTGTATATCGTAGAATAAAATTTTAGTTATATTATTTCGACGATTTAAGAAAGAACTGTCAAAGTAAACAAATCGGAGAAATTTACAAATAAAACATTTTATTGATTGAAAACATGACGTATTAAAATAAGTATTTATTTTTCTAAATATGGTTGAAGAATTTCATAAACATTTACTTAGATACTTGTTTAAAGGATTTAAACTTGTATGTTTCACGAAACAAAAAACAATGGTAATAGAAGAAAACAGAAAAACTCAATTTTTTCAATCATAACAATATAAAATGATAAGTAAATTATGCGTTTACAAAAATTAAAAAAGGTAGTAGTAGACCCTTAGAAACATGAGAGTTGCTACGTCTAAAAGTTAAGAATTACAAAAATGGAACCAATTGGCCATTATATCCTCTGACAGCACCACCAGCTAATTCCTGTTGATAATTGGCGACACCAAAACGTACATTGCCACCCAAAGGACCATAACCATATCCTACAGCTGGTCCCACTGGTACGAAAGCAGATACACCTGCAACATAAGGAGTGTTGGAGATAACTTGGACAGCAGCTGGGTTCTGGTTGGCGGTTCCTGGTTCGTTAGTCTTGACCTGAGCTCTGAATCCAGCATGGTCAGCGACATAGTTGACTTGTCTGGCGATACCCCTGTCGTCAGTGAAACCATAGTTTCCTACAACTGCTCCGGCACCGTTTCCGGCTTCCTGTCTGTGTTGTTCACCATGGTGGTCCTTGATAGAGTATCCGAACTTATATGGTTGAGGGGCGTGATGTGGAACGGGAACGATCTAAAATAAATAAGCAAGTTTAATATTACGAAAAGGAAACTCTATTATTAAAGGAAGTTTTAATCATCACTTAATGGAAGAAAACAAGTAAAATTATTTAATTTAATTGCTTTTAATTTTCGAGAAAATTAATTATTTTAAGATATTAATTAAAGCAAAGCCATGGACGCGCCAGTTGTTAAGTTAATGGAGAGTTTTTGCATAACGTTTTTTTATTGTCCGATATTTGTTTCTTCCTAGCGCGCATGCTCATAGGAATAGCTCAGTAATGCAGTATTACAGATAAGCATGCGCAATAAGTACAATGTTTCTTATGAGCATGCGCGCTAGGAAGAAAAATATCGGACGATGAAAAAACGTTATGCAAAAACTCTTTAATATCTGAGAAACCTCCTTTGATATATATAAGGTAAATAATTAAAAGATCTGTAATTAAACCTATGCAAAAACATGTTTTTTTTTTTTTTAGAAAAAGCTTCTTTTTTTTTTTTTTTTTTTTTTTTAATTTTTTTCACATTAGACCGAAAAGTACATTACTCTAACACATCATCAGAACTTTTGAAGTAACCATGCGGTACATCGCTAATATTACTAAAATGTCTTCACTTTGACCACTTTTGAAAACAATAACGAAAAGTAAGCAATAATAAGCAATAAATAACTAATAAAAAGTATATTAGTTAACTAACAACAAGTATATTTATGTTAAATTAAGTAAAAAGGTATTTATAAAGACTTCCATAGCCAATGCAAAATTTGTTGCAGTTTTATTACTTACATGTGGAATAACTGAACCATAAGCCAAAGCAATGGTTGATAATACAACGAGGAACAACATCTGGAAATAAGGAATTGGGAATTAGTAGATTTTTGCATGTATAAAAAAAAACATTTTAACCTTAAATTGTTAAGTGAATGTTATAATAATTTTAATAAAATATGTATAGTTAATTAAATTCTCTGATTTCATTTTTCTTCAAATGTATAGATATAAAATTTGTACTTTTTTAATGAATAATAAATAATGATGAAAGAATCTTTTAATGTATAAACTGCCATATATATTATTTCCTAATTTATAAAGTGTTTTCCCAGTTCATTTAAATCGATTGATTAAAAATGTATTGCATATAATTCACTTTTTTGTTAATTAATATTCCTTTTTATTAAAAGTTATTATTATTTTATTTTATTTAAATAATACTCTAATTTGACAAGAATTACTTTGAATTATATTAAAACTAATTAATTACATAATGACAGTATAACTTCATGGTTTAATATATAGATATTACTGAATTTTTAATTGCGTATTAATTTTTAATAAAGATAAGGTATTCGCAAACGTATAGACGTTATAAATAAAAGATGAACATATATGTTTTTTAAACAAGTAGTTGGTGTATTTAACAAATGGGCAATTATAATATTGCAAATGTAAACTGAAAAGTATTTGTTTATAGATATAATAATTGTAAAATATTTTGAGAGTTTAAACAATATTTTTTACAGAATCAAAGAAGTAAATATGATTAGAATTGTTAAAATCTAACTTACCTTAGGATAGGTTTAGTACTCCTTTTTTCGTAGGTAAAAACTGGAATGAAACCAAGGATATTTGGCTTCATTTTATATGCTTGTTAAAGTGTTAGTTTAGCATGGATTAAAGGCCTGATGTAACTTGCAATACTTGTTACAACTGCTCATTTTGATCTTTATATTCTTATTTGCATTTAAAATTTAGTATAGATGAGAGAGATTAACATTGTGAAACTGCAAGAAGTTAATCACATTTATTCAAGCGATTACTCTTTAATTTTTTTTTCTGAACCAAAAGCAAAAGCATTATTACAGGATGTTAATGTTCCTTTATAACTAATAATAAAACTGGCATAAAAATGCAAATTATAAAAGTTGAATATCAATTATTGCTTCATTTAATAATCGATGTAATAATAAGATACATTTTCAAAATCCTTTGCTAATCATTATGTTTTTTTGTTGATTATCTAAATGATTTATCGAACTGATTGCAATAATTTTCGATATCTAAATTCCATGTTTTGAGAACCATGAAATATTTTTTTTTTTCAATATATGTATATAGCATTTACCAAATCGATAACTAAGTGGATTAAAATATCTGGAGATGAAAATAAAAATGTGGTTTAGAGTTCTTAATTCCTGTTTTTTTTTTAGAAAAAATGATAATTTAATTAAAAGTCGAATTTTAAAAATTTTATTCTCAGTTTTTGCATATCTTGAAATCTAGGATTGTAGCATTTTTTTCAAATGCTAATTTGAATTTAGTTTGAAATTTGATTGCTTTTTAATTGGTAATTCACTTAAAATTTAAATAATAAATATAAACAATTATAATAACTTTTTAAATAAAATAAATAATAAGAAGAACTTCTTAAATGAAATAAATAATAATAATAACTTTTTTAATAAAATAAATAATATTTTTAATATTATTTTTTAAAAAATAATAATAAATTTCAACGCTATTTATTTAATTCTTCAGCGATTCTTGTGCTATATATATTTTATAATTGTGTATTTTATTCATGTATGTATTTTTCTCTGTATTTCTTTAAAACATTTCACCACATGGACATTCGCCACATGAACATGGGCATGCTGTCTTTTGTCCACTTCTTCAAGGAAGTGTAAACCTACCATAACACATTTAAATTCAGGGCCTGAATGGTCGAGTGGCTAGCGCTCTGGCGCTCGGTACCAGAGGTTTCGGGTTCCAGTCCTGGCGGTGCCATGGATGTTTGTAGTGGTTCGGAATTAACTTTAAACCGTAGGTCTCTGTCTCATAGGAGCGTAGAGTGACTTAGAGCCCAATCAGACCTTCTCATCCACATCATTTCCAAACTGTAAAGGGGCAGAATAAAGTTCTAACTTGGTGCTTTAGATCCATATATATTATTTATATATATTATATATCCATATATATATATTTGGGGGCCTGATGGCCGAATGGTTAGCATTCGCCACCACAGGTATCGGGTTCAAATCCCGGCTTTGCCCATGGGTGTTGTTGTGGTTCGGAATCTACTTTAAACCGTAGGTCCCGGTCCTAATAGTATCGTAGAGTGTTCCGGGGACATTGTTACTCCGCGTCCGTATCTTCAAGTTACACGCGCCCCCTGGGTAATGCAAAGTGAGTAACGTCTGTGCAGCGCTTGCATTAAGGCATCCAAGACCAAGCTGTCTAAGTGTTTGCAAGCTGCATTAGAAAAAAAAACATTTAAATTCAAATTATATTAAACGGAGAATAGATTAATTTTTTTCATATTACATGCGTGAGATTTAAGACTTATATGCATCTCTCCCTGAATCACTTAACAATTCGAGTATATATAGATGTAACATCTATAATTTCTGTTTTGTAATAAATACCTGCAAGGCAGATTCATGCAATTCTCACTCTTTGTACATTTTTTCAATTTGAAAAGCAGAAATTTCTGCACTATATTTTCAACGTGCCTATTGTGTATACCTGCAGGAATCTCTGAGACTTTCAGTTTTGTTCAATTTTAGAGAATAAAAATCGAAATTCGAATTCGTCATCAACATAAAATAATTTACTTATGAATTTATTATTAATATTTTAGTCAAAGGAATATAAATTAATCTTCTTAGTTCTTCATGTTTCAGATGGTTTTGCTAAATATTATATTATATTCAATGAGACTGATTGATTAAAATTACGAGCTTACAATTTTCCCCAAAAAATTAGATACAAAATCAAGAAAGTTATCAGTGATGTCAAGTGAGAAAAAAAATTATAGCTGATTAGAATATATATTTATTTTGTAGTGTAATAAAAACTTTTATATAACTAAGAATGTATTGTCCTTATTTGTTATTATTTATTAATTATTATTAAAATTACGCTTCATTAAAATACATTACATTTTATTAATTATATTTTTAACTTTGTTGTGATAAATTCATCAGCATAATATATTTCAAAGACATCACTTAAAAATTAAGCATACAAATTTTCATATTAAGCAAATAGTAAAATTATATTTAAAATATTTACCGTTTATCTACATCAAAAAAAGAAGAAAATTCAAATTCTTAAATGTTGTAATTATGCAATTTTTGGTGTACATACCAAATATATGTGTGTATATACACTCATGTCCATAAATTAACGATAATTCAGAATCACACAAAAATTGAACTATAAAATAAAAATTTCACCTGTAGAATTATCACACACATCTTGAAGAAGAATATGCAAATTACAGGAAACCACCAGTTGGCGCGGATAGTACGTCACAATGACGAGTGTAAGAGAAGGGTATATAAGGAATGGTGGCAAAGAAGTAAAATTGTTCACAAGCGCTTTAAAAGCCCTTCAGTGCAATAACCGCATAGTTATGGCACAAAGGAAGCATTTGGATGATTTTTTACGTGGTAGAATTATCGGACGACTGGAATGTGGACGTACCCAGCCAAAAGTATCCGAGGAACTTGGAATCGCCCAGAGTGTCATCTCCAGGCTTTGGCAACGATTCCAAGATGATGGTAATGTGAGTAGATGTTACAGCACAGGTCGTCCGCGAGTTACAACGCCGAATGAGGACCGGTATTTAGCAGTTACTGCCAAAAGAAACAGACGGAGCACAGCATCAGACCTGTCTCGTCAGCTCTCTTCAGCTACCGGTACGACAGTTTCAAGACAGACCGTGTACAGACGCTTAGGGCACATTGTTCTATATGCTCGTAGGCCTGTCGGATGTGTTCCACTTATCGCAACTCACTTTCGCCTGCGATTATCCTGGAGTAGAGAGCATGCATTGTGGACACCGCAACAGTGGTCTTGTATGATGTTTTCCGACGAGTCCAGGTTAAGTTTGCAGTCCGATTCTCGCCGGACATTCATATGGAGAGCGCCAGGTACCCGTTACCACCAAGAGAACACCGTTGGACGACACCGTTACGGTGGTGCCGGATGTCTCGTTTGGGGAGGAATTATTCTTGGTTCCAGAACTGACCTGCATGTTCAGAGTGTAACGATGACAGGCCACATCTATCGGGATGTCCTTCTAGAACAACATGTACGTTTGTTTCGGGGCGCTATGGCTGCTGAATTTCTGTTTATGGATGACAACGCCCGCCCTTACCGTGCAAACATTGTAGACGAATGCCTTCAATTGGAGGATATCACCCGTATGGATTGGCCATCATACTCACCGGACTTGAATTCAGCATGTGTGGGATATGCTTGGCCGACGAATTACAGCCCGTCAACCCCCTCCCACCGGTCAACCGGAACTCCGGAGGGCATTGCTTGATGAGTGGTGTAATATTCCCCAAGATCAGATTGATATTTTGATACTCAGCATGCCTAGGCGTTGTAAGGCCTGTATTGCATCGTCCGGGAGACATACTCCATATTAACCATCACACTAACCATGTTATACTGTTTTTTGTAAATAGGTTTTTTTTTTTAAATTTGCTCCAGGCAGTAAAAATCGCAAATTTTATTAATTATGTCAAACATTTAGCATCTTTTTTGCTCTTTACCTTTTGTGTAATAAATAGACTTTACAAATAAGTCAAATTTGTTTTGCTTCTGTCTCTTTCTTTGCCTGAACTTCATTATCCTTAATTTATGGACATGAGCGTATATATGATATGAGAAAATATTAAATAAATACTAGAATCGTCTATACATTTAGAAAATGCACACCATAAAAGAGTTGGTGAATGTGAGGAAAATTGATAAACAGACAGAAAGTACGTATACAAATAAATTATGTTATTTACAAAAAGATAATTATGTGCAGCTATGCAGGGTAATCAGAAGGAATTAGAAACACCTGTTGCCCCAATGCATGCCAGGTAGAGAGTCAATTGCGCACTGATAGTGCCTTGAAAGATGGGAGCCTATGTTCTCTAAACCATCCTCCACAATTTGTCCTCTGGTGGAAACTGTGGAAGAGCAGACAAACGACGGCCATTATTCTCATTCGGTAAAAGATCAAGCGGCAACGTGGACCAAGGAAGAAACTTGACATGCTACGAGATTTGCCTGACGATGAATACCATTTTTAGTCTCGCGTTGTCCTGCTGGAAAATGGCATTTTGCAGCCTTTGTATGTAGAGAAACACAATCGGCTGCAACATCTTGATAGCTCATCGACATGCCATCAATGTGTTTCCAATGCATATCAGGCATGATCCGTTATCTTGTCTTATAACATAATGTCGGATTTGGCAACATCAGCAAATCATTATGGCACCTTGACGAAGGGTATGATGTTCAACAATAGTGATCTGATTGCCTCTATTTCCACGATTCCTCAAGATAGTTATCCAGCGAACGTGAAGGGAAAAATAGAGCAGCAATTCGTCGCTGAACATCATATTGTGCCATTCAATCTTCCAAGTGATTATTTCCCGAAACCATCTCAATCTTTCACGTCAGTGAGTTGTCATGGGTGGTACTCTTCGCAAAGGACGTCATGTGCCTAAGCTGTTTCCTTGCTAATAGCCATTCCAGACAATGGAGTATCCAAAGTACATTTCATAAAATGTTAAAAGTAGCTTATTTTGTGGTCACCACCGCTTCATGTCAAAAACAGCGATTTCTACTTTCTGTTGTAATTCTAAATGGACTTGGTCTCATGAGAAGGTACATATTTCTTTCGTCTATTTAACTGGCTCACTTACTACAATGTCCAAAAAATAAGAACAATTTTCAATATAAAATTCCCGGGGCTTATGGAATTTCAATTTTTCTTTTCTTTTTTAGGTTGCCGCCACTATCCTTGACATCTGTGTGAAATTTGACGTCAAAATGTTCATTAGTGTTTGAGTTACGCTTGGCTTTGTGAGACGCTAAAACTGATTCCGGCGACTTTTGAAATGTCTGAATTAATTGAGCAAAGAACGTTTATTAAATATTGCAGAAGGCATTCGATGAGCATTCCTATATCGGAAAGAAATGTTTAGAAGTAGTATAAACAGTTAAAAAAGGCAGAAAACGCGTTGAAGACGAAGAGCCCTCTGGTCGACCATCCAACTCAAACGACATAGCTCACGTCCAAAAAACTAAAGATTTGGTGCTTGCAAACCATCGATTTACAATTAGAGACCTTGCTGCTGATGTTGGATTTTCAAAAGGATCGCTCAATTCTGTTTTGGGCCTCAAACGCGTCAAATTTTGATTGGTACCGAAAACACTGAATGCGTCAGATCACACTGCATAGATTCTTTTCGACAAAAATAAAACTCATATCGGTCCACAACCACCGTATTCACACCGTGCGACTTCTGCCTATTCCCTAAACTCAAAAGACCACTCCGGGGACATCGTTTTGAATAGATTCAACGTGAATCGGTGTGCGCTTTGAAGGCCATCCCTGCCAATAACTTTTTAGCAGGCATTGAGGATTGGAAAAAAAGTTGGCATAAGTGCATTAGGCGATAAGTGTCCGGAGAGGATTACTTTGAAGGCAATGAAATAAATTTGGAAGAATAAATAAAGAGTTTTTGAAAAAAACATAATTGATCTTACTTTTTGCGCACTGTATTATGCACAGTGGCACATCTAGGTGCTTTTCAGCAATGATAGGTGGTAGAATAAACCACCTATCCGTAAGCCTACAATATAATCGCTCGTAAAATTGTTCCATTCCTAGAGCTGCCTACGGAGTCTTCTCTCTGGTATGTCTTATTCCGCACGTGTCTTCAGAAATGTACAACACTCAAAATTCTGTATTCTAAATATAATAGATGGCAACTGGCGTACCGATTACGGAGTACCAACAGGGGAAATACCCCTTAAACCTCCTCATCTTAATTCATAAATATGCTTTAAATTTTAATTGGCTGCTTAATTAATGCTAGTAGTAATACAAGATAAAGTTTCTAAAATTTCAAGTTAAATGGTACTCAAAAAAAAAAAAGATAAAAATACTAATAATAATAAAAGTAAGATACAAAATAAAAGAAATTAAAGTTAAACTTAAATTCAGTACAATTAGGGACCAGTTGTCGATGCCGAACTATTGAAAAAAGTAAACAGAGTTATCAACTCATTTAACCAAGTAACACAGGGATTATGTTGAACGGTGAGAGCAGTTGTAGTTTGATGCTGTAAGGTAAATAATTAGTCCACACAAAAAAAAGGCCATAATCAGGACCGTATTTTTAATAATTTTCATTTTTATAATTTTTATTTTTATTTTATTGGCTTTATTCCATCCTTTTATTTTCCTAACAAAAAAAAGGGGTAAAAAAAGCGTACAATAAAAACCTAACTATTCACTAGCCGTTAAGATAGGATTGTGGTGCACAACGTAGCATAAATATAAAAATAGCGAATTGAGCCGAGTGTCTGATTCGAACCCTCAACCTTACGGTCGGGAGTCCGTCGGTTTACCTCTGCGCCAATTCGTTTCGTTTACTAATAAGCCGCAAACTTCTAAAGCTAAACGACTCCTCAGATACACATTGAGTTAACTAGTCTCAGTGGACGTAAGATTACAATATTAAATCCACTCCGTTACCTGAACTCGCGATCGCTTGTTCAGGATAACAGCCATGATGTCTCTTAACTGTAGGAAAACAATCGTAGGAAACGTCGTAAACTGCCCTTGGACGTTTCTGCGAACTTTTCACCCCAGGGTGATAGGTCGGCAGACGACGGATTAACTCATTGCTAATCTGAGGACATTTTTCAAGAAAATAATGGCAACGATTGTTCATTCATAAATCGTTTCTTTTTCTTCTAATTCATTCCATAATAACATGATCGGGTGCCTTTCACATATTTCACAGCCATGTATTCCTCGTATTTTGCATATTGATATGGTAGTATTTTTATGCTAGCGAATTTTTTATGTCGGACAATATATTTAATAATAATTTTGTAAAAAATCGAACAATGTCGAAAAAGTAGAAAAAATTAATAATGAATTTCTTTTAAATTTTCGAGTAAATGAAATTAATAAATGTCAAATTAGCAAAAAAAATTAATATAAAATTTTTAGTTTTATTAACCAAGAGTAACACAGATGTTGCTTATTTTTATTAATAGGAAACATCAAGTAATCTCTCTAAAACTTATGTATGATATACCTTTTTGATTACCTAAAATATTTATGCATAAAAGAACTCTTCATTTATAGGCCTGTGTAAATAGCTTTTTTTATTAAAAGACGTTACAATGTGTATATTTATTATTTATAGTCTTCCATAACGAGGATACAATACACGCAAAGGCAAATAAACCGTAATTTTTAATAGCTTCCTATTAGAAAAGAATCCCCAATAAAGCAGTGTGAAAATTAATTAACATAAAAGAATTGAAGAGAAGTATTTTTTAAAGTTAAAGAAAGAACAATTTTTTTGTTCCATTTAATATAATTATATTTAAAGTAATTATAATTATATTATATTAAATGGAACGAAAAAATTATTCTTTCTTTAACTTTAAAATATAATTATATTTAAAGTTATTGGCCTGATGGCCGAATGGCTAGCGCTCTGGCGTTCGGTACCACAAGTACCGGGTTCAAATCCCGGCTTTTGCCCATGGGTGTTTGAAGTGGTTCGGAATCCACTTTAAGCCGTAGGTTCCGGTCCTAAAAGGATCGTAGAGCGCTGCGGGGGCATTGTTACTCCGCGTCCGTAGCTTACCATCAAGTTACACGCGCCTCCTGGGTAATGGAAAGTGAGTAACATCGGTGCAGCCCTTATTGGCATCGAAAGACGTCCATGTCTGTTTGCCAGCTGCATTGGAAAAAAATATATATATTTAAAGTAATTTATTGAATCAGCAAAAAATTAAGAAATCTTTTTAAAATATATAAATATTAGATGTTCCATGGTCATCTATGTGAAAAAATTATTTTATATTTATACATTACTAACTTGTTTTGCTTTCCTCGTAAATGTGAGAAACCACATTGATTTCATTGGGCTACAAAAATTGTATTAAATTTTTATCAATGTTATAAAAACCTTATTTTTTTTTACTGTCATCAGATTTTTTAGTAGATGAGGACAGATTAGGACTGATGAGGACTGATTTGCGCCATTAATTAAGCTGTTATAAAAGGAATTAGGTATAAAATTTACAGTCTTAGATTACAATTTATGTTATTATATTACTAAAATATATAATAGATTAAAGAAGAAACAAATTAGTGATAATGCTTGTATAATAATGACTGCTTTATTATACAATTATTAGAGAGTTTTTGCATACCGTACGTTAGTTACCGTAGGACGTCCGTTAGCTTTTTCCCCCTAGCGCGCATGCTCATAGGAAACTGCGCATGCGTATCTGTAATAATGTTTCCTATGAGCATGCGCGCTAGGGTGAAAAAGCTAACGGACGTCCTACGGTAACTAACGTACGGTATGCAAAAACTCTCTATTGTTTTTAAAAAACACAAAAATTTATTCTGATAAAAAATGTAATTCTGAAAAAATTTATTAATATGTATAGTCATGTTAAATATATCATGGGATATTTTAATAAAACTATATTTTATGTTGGACAAATATTTTTTTTATAAACATAATAACACGGCATTAAACCCGTTGCAGAAAATTAAAAAAAAAATATGGTTTTGTTAAATTTATTGAGATTAACAATCTGTGTAAAAATTATCCATCTGTATGTGCAAAATTAAAGATGAGGAATTTTATAGCAACTCACTTTAAAAAATAATTGTATAATTAAACCAGTCATTATTATCCAAGGAATAGCAATAATTTTTTTTCTCCTTTATTCTGATATTATTTGTTTTTAGTAATATAATACTCTTAATAAAATAAACTGATAGGCTTTGGAAATGCATCATAACTCAGCGGGCGGCATATAACTATATATATTAGATTTAGACCCACTATAGACATTTTTTGGAAAGAAAAATCATAATGTGTTAGTATTTTTGTGTGTACTATTATTCTTACATGTAAACATAGATAATATAATAATAATGGTATTAAACGTACGTTGTAAAGAACTATATAATAAAAATGAAATATGAAAAATATATAAATAAAAAAATAAAATCATTAAAAAATAATTATTTTAGTAGTGCGATATTTGTTTCTCCACTCCTTCACTTAGCTTTTACAAATCGATCTCAATTTGGGTATTTGCACATCGTAATGGGTGTTGCAGGTTAGCGTCCGTTATGTTTGAACGTATTTTATGTTTGGCCAATTTCATTTTAGAAAAAAACGATTTGCGGGTGTAACTTAAACAAAAGCGCTAACAACTTAAACTAAGAGTTTGGTTTGTTCTGCTATCAACCATCAACTAGGCGTATCTAAGGATGATCACCGGGTCTTCTGAAGACACTTAAAGTGAAATATTGAACTTGTTATATTAGATGTTCCAAGATGCGTAAACGTCATGGATTCTCAGAATATAATTTAATTATTCTGCGAACTCATAACTGTAAACTCATAAATAAAACGGGGAATATTTGTCATATATTTCAAAGAATTTTATTTTAAAATAAAAGTTAATTCTCATAATTTCGACAGTTAATTTTTGAATAAATGGATGCACACATAATGCATTTTTTAATACATTAGTTTTCACTACTTTGGCCCTTATTTTTTTTTTATTTCCAATGGCAAGAAGAATAAAAATAGTAATAATAACAAAAATAACAAGGGAAAAAAATACCAAAGAATAAGCGTCCAAAAAATGCACAGATGACCGAAGTCATTGCCTTAAAAGTTCTCTCAGTAAAGCGCTGTCTCCGAGTCGCCGTCAAGTACCGCACATCGTTGGAGGTGGTCTCTGTTCATTGGGTCTGTTGAACCACTTAGAGGGCAGCCAGGATTCGGAAAGATTTTAATGCGATGGAGATGTTCTGCTGGACAGTCGTGGCCAATCAGAAATCGGAACTGGGCGACAGCATGCCGTCGCGGATTGCTGGGTATTGCTAAAAGATCTTCAGCTCTCCAACTCTTTGACTTAATCTCATCTTGAATTTGTAACTTGTTGTTTTTAGTCATTATTTGTTTGATATAAAGTTTTATAGAATGGAGGGACAGTGGCGAGGATCTCATTTGAAGTAGTTTTGAGCCTCTTTTTGCTAGACAATCTGCTTGCTCGTTCCCAAAAATACCACAGTGGCCAGGTATCCACTGAAGTACCACCGTTTCATTACTTTGGCCCTTATAAAATAAATATATTTTGTAAAAGTGTGATAAATCTCACGGACTGGAAAAATATTCAAGACGGGTTGTCCACCCCTGGCCGATACTATAAATTTTCTGCCTAACTTTTTAATGACAACTTACCTATTGACACAAATCTCTTATAAGTCTTGCATCATCTGCTAGAGAAAAAATCTGGTAATAGTAAATTATTAAGATTTTTATATCATTAAGTAATATTTAATAAAAAAAACATATAATAAGTTATGTAACAAAATATTACAATCAGACAAAGAGAAAGTTATCTTTTAAATTACTCTTTTAATTAAACTTACTTTTAATTGATACTGGAACCATAAATGCATAAAAATAGATATCATCCAATATATGCACCATAGATGCATAA
Organism: Caerostris darwini; assembly: GCA_021605075.1. Classification (NCBI taxonomy): domain Eukaryota; kingdom Metazoa; phylum Arthropoda; class Arachnida; order Araneae; family Araneidae; genus Caerostris; species Caerostris darwini. The sequence continues at coordinate 71,782 of BPLQ01011293.1, read as the reverse complement.
ATTCATTTATTCAGTTACATTTTTATAAACTTACAGACTTTGTGATTTTTGTTGTCGTATATGATAAATTGAATTATTATCGTTAAAGCTTCACAAACATTGAGATTTTGTGATACACAATTTTTGTCGTTATGAGGCGTGATGGATCAATTATTCTAGGGTTGCTATGGTACAAATCCTTAAAATTATTTCTATTCAGTTTACAAATAATTCTCAGGGACCACGAAATATCATACAAGATAAATATTATATAATAAAGGACATAAAAAGAAACATAAAATAAAAGAGAAAGAGATAGGGAAGGGATTTAAGAAACATGAAGGTAAGAATTTAGAAATTTTCAAAAGTCTGTAAAAGCAGTCTTTTTATTAATGAGTTGACAAAAGTTAGGTGATCATATTATGATTTTTAATATTAGTTATTTTCTGTATAGGCTGTAGCTGCTAAAAAACATGTGATTAATATTTTACACTACATTAGCATTGCAAGAGCAAAAGTAAGACGAATATAAGTTAAAAAGGTGCTGAAATTGCCATGTCTCGTAATAAACTGAGTAACTCTTAAACTGGTAAAAAAATAATAAATGCTAAGATTTTTGAGAACAGAAGGGAAGTACTTCCACGTGATAGAGACATTGGATGATTTTACGTTCAATGTAATCCTCAAATTATTAATTTTGTCTTTGATAATTTTTTAAAATACGATTTATTATTACAAAAACAAGATTTTTTCAAAATAAGATTTACTATTACAAAAAAAAAAAAGATGTTTTCAAAATAAGATTTATTATTTCAAAAACGAGATTTTTTCAAAATAAGATTTATTATTTTTTTGTTATATTAATATTAATTTAGTCTGTTATTTTTTTTAACCATATGTTCCTCATGGGCCATCTTTCATTAACCAATATATCTTTATAACTAGGAAGGAATATAACATATACAGTAACATTTTGTTAAGATACAGTTTAGTAAAGAGATTTTATTAATTTTAAAGATACATTTTTGTACGATGTAATATTTTCAATGATTATCACTAAGAAACGATCAATGCAAATTACCCTTTTTTAATATGATCCATTTTGATCCTTTATCCAGTATAATACAAATTTAATGCATAACAGTTTGGCAATAATTACAGAACATTCGTTACGAATACTGCACTGATTATATTCTAATTTAAAACCATTTTCATAAGTGATTTAAAATTGTTATTCGGTACTGAATATCTTGAAACATTTTTGTCCTGTAGTTTTATTTTATTACAAATGTTTTTTTTTTTTTTTTTTTTTTTTTTTTGTTAATTTGATATAGCAATAAATCCATAAGAAAATGTTTTCTAATGGATACAGATTAGTAAAGAGCTCTCTATTGTTAAAGATAATATTTTTTTTATTTTCATGAAGACATAGAATTATCATGAAGACAGCGAATCCAACAAATTACACATTTTAAAATGAACCATTTTGATGTTTTATCAAGTCCAATGCACAACCGTTTGGACATAAACATAATACTTTCGTTGCGAAATTTTCATTGATGCTATTCTAATTCATAACCCTTTTAATAAATGAATTGAAATTTTTATATGCCAGTGAGTATTTTAAAACTATAGTATTTTGTAATTTTCTTTTATTACAAACTTTATTTGTTTGTTAAGTTCAAGTTATTTGTTTGTTTGTTAAGTTCAGTATTTGTTTGTTAAGTTCAGTATTTAATACGTAATAAAATGTCTTCCAACGGATAGCAGTTTTTAAAACAACATGTATCATAACAAACATGCAGTATACATTTTGACTAAGATTTAAGAAAGAACAGACAAATAACATGAAACAAGAAAATTTTGTAAATAAACCATTTTATTGAGTGATGATATGTAATATTCAGTTTTATTTTTCGAAACATGATTGAAGAATTTCATAAAAATTTACAAAGATAATTGTTAACAATTTTAAATATGCATGTTTCTAAAAAAAAATGGTTGTCAGTCATGAAAGGAAAAAAAGGCAAATTTAAAAAAAATAAAAAAAAAATAAGGATAAGTAAATTATACTTTTACAAAAATCTAAAATGATAGTAGAAGATATTAGACATTTGAGAGAAGTAACGTCTAAAAGTTAAAAATTACAAAAAGGGAACCAATTGGCCATTATATCCTCTGACAGCACCACCAGCTAATTCCTGTTGATAATTGGCGACACCAAAACGTACATTGCCACCCAAAGGACCATAACCATATCCTACAGCTGGACCAGCTGGTACAAAAGCAGATACACCTGCAACATAAGGAGTGTTGGAGATAACTTGCACTGCAGCGGGGTTCTGGTTGGCGGTTCCTGGCTCGTTGGTCTTGACCTGAGCCCTGAATCCGGCATGGTCAGCGACATAGTTGACTTGTCTGGCGATACCCCTGTCGTCAGTGAAACCATAGTTTCCTACAACTGATCCGGCACCGTTTCCGGCTTCCTGTCTATGTTGTTCACCATGGTGGTCCTTGATGGAGTATCCGAACTTATATGGTTGAGGAGCATGATGAGGAACGGGAACGATCTAAAATAAATAAGCAATGTTAAGATTGCGAAAAGGAAACTCTATTATTAAAGGAAGTTATAATCATCACTTAATGGAAGAAAACAAATAAAAATATTTTATTTAATTGCTTTTAAATAAGATTAAATTTAACTACAAAACTTGAAAAAAAGGAATAATTTAAGTAAATAAAATTTTCTTCAAGTTTATAACGTCAGTCATTTAAGTCTATTTTTCCAATTCTTGTTTAATGTCTTACTGCAGATTTGTGTCCATTGGATTCTTCATTTTGTGTATACTTTTCAACATATATGTGAATAGAATATATTTTAAATACTAATGAAACACAATAGCAGGTTAAATTGATAATAACTGTCTAATGTTTATGTTTCAATGAAATGGAAATTTTATGAAGTTTATTAACTTACAATCTTTGGCCTAGATTTTAATTAAAAAATGCAGTTACTTATGACAATTATTTCCCAATATTTCTGATTTTAATTTTTTAAGTCTTATGACCAGCTAATTTATTATCGGTTTTATTAATTGAATATTAATTTTAAGTACTTTTTATTTGATATGCTTAGTCATGTTTTAGAGCAGTTAATTTTTTTTTTCTCATTTTTATGTTCTAATGTTTTCTAACTTTATATGAACAAATACAATTTTTATCACCACATATGTGATTATCTAAATTAATGAAGTACTACTAATTTAAAAATTATTTTATACATTAATTACCATATTATAGTAGGTTATGTTTCCCTATCTAAACATAACCTATCCATTATTTTTATACATTAATTACCATATTATAGTAGGTTATGTTACCCTATCTAAACATATCTAAACATAAACTGAAATATCTTGAATGCGGAAAATGATCAGAATTTAGAAAGAATGATTTATTTTATATAGTTTAAGCAATTATTTTATAAGTTATTTAGAAAAAATAATTTATTATATATAATGTAGTTTATATAACTCGAATAAAAGTTATAATTATCTATGTAACTAATTAATTTTTTTTTGCAATCTTATTACTTACATGTGGTACAATGGAACCATGAGCCAAGGCAATGGTTGATAATACTACGAGAAACAACATCTGGAAATAAGGAATTGAGAATCAATATAATTTTATATTCAGAGAAACGGGAAAATATTTTAACCTTAAATTATAAAGTGAATGCATTTTAATTTATATTTAAGTAAAAATATTTAAATTGTTGAATTAGTTAAATAGCTGAAAGTGTATAGTTAACTGAAGTTAATGTAGTTTGTATTTTAAAGTATATAGTTTTGTGTTTTTTGAGAATTATAATTTCACTGTTAATGAAATATATTTAAAAATGTATGTTTATTATAACATATAAGATGTTCTAAATTTTTTCTAAGATTCCTATGAGTTATAGTCATTTATAAAACTATGTACTAATTCCTGGAAAGGCATTGATAAAAAAGGAAACTGAATAATTTACGTTTTTTCATTTTATATTCATTATTAAAAAAAAATTTTACAGAAATAAAATTCTTAAAATTAATAACTATATGAAAATATAATTAATGGAGACATGACATAATTAAATATTGTTCTAATTTGACAGGAAAATAATATTTTGAATTCAGTTTAAATTAATTAACTACGTAATGACAGTATAATTTCGTGATTTAATTTTTTACTGTATAATATTTTTAAAGTAAAGCTATGATATTCGTGAATGTATAAGTTTAAGGTTTGACAGTTTTTAAGCAAAATAAATTTAAAAAAAAGGAATATTTATGCTTTTTAAACAAGTAACAATGGTATATACTCTAAAAAATGAACAATTTTAATATTGCAAAACTAAAAATAATTTTTTTTTAAAAGTACTCATATTAAGAGCACTTTTTTTTTTCTTACAAAATCCATGTGCAAATATTTGTGTTGCTAAAAAGCTAACCTAGCGTTGTATAGCTTTAGTAGATTTTTAAATGTAAAAATAAAGTATTTATGTATTATGTATTATTTTGAATGTATTTTAACAAAATGTACAGTTAATTAAACTTTTTCTATGATTTTAATTTTCTTGAAATCTATAGATATAAAATTTGTACATTTTTTATAAAGAATAAATAATGATGAAGGAATTTGTTAATGTATAAGTTGTCACATATTTTATTTATTTATAAAGCTTTTTTCTCTGCTCTTCTAAATCTACTGATTAGAAATATATCCCGCATAATTCATTTTTTAATAAAAATTACTATTATTGCATGTTAAATAAATACTCTAAAATGTATAAATAATACTCTAATTTGACTATACTTTGAATTATATTACAACTAATTAACTACATAGTGACAGTAAAATGTTATAGTTTAATATTCAGAATTTTGAATAAATATGAGATATTCGCAAATTTATAAGCATTATAAATAAAAGATGAACATATGTATTTTTTAAGCAAGTAATTGCTAATTTAAATAAGTAAGTAATAATGTAATTGTTGTATTTCACAAATGAGCAATTTTAATATAGTAAACTTAAATTGAAACGAATTTTTTATAAAAAAAAATAATCATTAGAAATTATTTTGAGAGTTTAAACAATATGTTTTACAAAGTTAATCAGGGAAACATTTGCACTGTTGAAAGCTAACTTACCTTAGTATAGGTTTAGTACTCCTTTTTCCTAAGGAAACAGTTGGAATGAAGGTAATAGTATTTCGCCTCCTTTTTATATGGTTGTAAAAAGCGTTAAATTAACATTTATTATTGACATAATTCGATACACTTTTAACTACTGATTTTGATCTAAACATTCTCCTATCTCCTTTAACATAGAAAAGAGATTAGCATAGCGTGAAATTAGAGATTGTCAAATAGCGTGAAATTAATCTCGTTAAGTCAAGCAATTCTTCTTTTATATTCATTTTCTAAGCAGAAAGTGAAATCATTGTTAAGGAATGTTAAGGCTCATTAATAGTCAATGATAAAACCGATAATGACAGTGCAACTGTGATCTTGAAAAAGTATCTCAGCATTATAATTTTTACGGCATCCATTTAATTTCAATAGAATTATTTCGAAAGGCAACTTAAAAAAAATGCAAGAAATATTATTGGAATGAAAATTGTTTCTTCGATGTTATATGAATATGCTAATGAATATTTGATGTGTTGTAATGTGAAGATGAAATGTATGATATGATGAACATATCGTTGAAAATTATATGCTAATGAATATTTTTTAAGTTAGTAATCTACATGTTTTGCCGAATAGTTTGCAATAGATTCTGATACCAATATGTGTTTTTAATTTTATGGAATTTTTTTTTTATATAATGTGTGTAACAATATCAGTTCAATATCAATAACTTAGTAGATTAGAATCTTTGGAACTGAAGCAGAAAATGTGGTCCAGAGTTTTTGATTCAAAGTAGTATATATGGATATATAAAAGAACTAAATACCACCAGACCTGATTACCAGTAGACTACTTAAAAATTGAATTCACACAATGTAACATAACTTACAAATCTCTAAATATTAATAATTATTTTTTTAATAATTTCTAATTTGAGTGATCTGTCGATTCAATTAAAATTTAAGTATTGAAAATGAGGCTTAATTAGATTATCAGATATTGTAGACTGTATTATAAAATTTTATATTTTATTGATAGTTTTGGAGTAATTTAGTTTAGAGTAAGGACTGTTTTTCCTATGGCATTTCTTAACCTATTCAACCGTCCTGACAAGACGTAGATGGACAAATTATCATGTACCCATAAAAGTCACGTCAAATTATTGATGTTCTGGTAAATTCGAAATTATTCGCTATTTCTCTTCGTACTGGTATGCGTGGTCTAACAGGGAACGTAAGTCAGGGTCTGCGTTACTATTTATTCCATTTTTCTTCTGAATATGAGTAATTACAATAATTTGATACTCCGTAACTTAATTAAATTGTTCATTTTTGCATAATCTAAGGTTTTCATCTTTATTGAATTTCCCCAGCACCATGTACAAAAAAAAAAAAAAAAAAAAAAAAAAAAAAAAAATTCTAACTTATCATCCAAGATCTCAAGAGGAATTTCTAACATACTGACTCCATTAGAAGGTAATCGTTTAAACTTCTATTCCTCTGCTCCTCGCTGACACAGGTTTCTAGTTCGACCTTCGGCGGTGCCAAGAATTTTTGTAGCTCTTTGGAATCCACTTTAAACTTAGATTCTGGCCTAATATGACTGTAGTGGATTAGGAAAAGTGCTGACAACACTAAAAAGAAAACATTTCTTGTCTCGAAATCTGCCAGTAGGCAGACGGCTTTGGCCCTGTTGGGAGCTGTTGCCCCAATGAAGATTTATTTATCTATCCAAATAACATTTTACACTTGAAACGTACTTTTGTGTACCAACATTGAATCTTGATTTGGTACAAATACCTTCAAGGACCAGTTCTAGGGAATTCCCACCGGTTCCTCACCTTTTTAGAATTAAGATATGTTTGCCACATATATTTTCAACGTACCGATACCTGGACTTGGTGTCTAAAAACACCAAGAAACATTCAGTTCTATTAACATTCAGTGTTTCCACAATTGAAATATGTACTAGTTGATTCAGGCTCATATTATATTATTATATACGTAAATATAGTATACTTATTTACAATATAGTTACGGAATTGTTAATATATAAAAGTATATTACTTGATTTATACAAATTAACTTTATTAGCACACTAGTTTAATTGGTAGTACTTGTACTACCAATAAAATGGTCCTAACTTGAGGACCGGATATGCAGGTGGTCTTGATTCAGTGTTGTTTCAGGGTAAAACTGAATTATTTCTTTAAGTAATGTAATAAACATTTAGCTTTCATATTTATTGAAATTTTCTAAGACACTACTACACAATTGCAACAAACGAAACAAAATTATATGACACGCATTTAAAAAAATCATCTTAAAAGTCAATTCGTTTAAGGGTCTTTAAACTCTCTGTCATGCCTGGAATTCTTCTCTCGACTATGCCCTCCCCTTTATCTTTCTCCCTCTCCCATTATCAGTTGCAAAGTTTAACGGGCGGAAAAAACTTTAAAAAACAAACAAACCAAAGTCTAATGTAAGAATCAACCCGTCCTTAAAAGGAGGCTCTGAAGTTGACTATCAAATTTGAGTTCAAGCTTATAGCTTGAGGTTGACTATTAACTTTGAATTACAGCCTTTTATGGGAATACATGGTGGACACTTACTCTAGTTTTTATATAAATTTATACTTATGAAATCAATGCTGAAATACAATAAACAGAGGAATTTTTCAAATTTATTGAAGTTTATATTATTCCACATAATAAAAAAAAAAATATTTTAAAACATGACGTATTAGGCCGTTGCAAATATTAACATAACTGTTCATTTAACTACATTGACGAAAATTAGTTGTAATCTCCAATTGACGAAACGAAAATATCAATAGGAATATTATTTAGCAGTTGATTTCAACAAGTATTTTCAACTCTGGCACTAATTAAATTTAACGAAAGTCGAATAACAGGAATGGATATTAACAATTGATTTTAATGCCTGTTAAAAAAATTCTAAATACTGCGTTTAAATAAATTTTAAACAAGTATACACAACTTTTAAATTAATATCTTGAATTTTTCAATAAAATTAAATAAAATTGCAAAACAAAATTATGAAATCACAACAAATTTTTAACTGAAGAAAATAATAAATTTAAAATTGAAATAAGTTTAAAACTATTTTTTTTTTTTTTTTTTTGTATTTTCACTACTTTTTATCAATATATATGTTTACGTGAAGAAATGTTTTTTCGCCTCTCAATTCTTAATAATTAAAATTTTGACATGTAAAAGCACTGAAAAAGTTAATTAACAGGCGCAAAAAACATTTTTTTCCTTAAAAAGTATCAAAATATTCATAGTTATTATTTCAGTTATACATATTAGAGATACAAATTTAGGTATAGAAAAACAAGCTAAAATTTTATAAATCAAAAATTTAATAACTTCTACACATGGAAAGGAGTAAAACACATTATATATACATATATACAAAAAATAAAAACGTGAAAATCATCAAAACATTAATTAGTATATAAAATAGAGTCAAATATGTTATGAAAACATAACAAATGAAAGTCTCTAAACTTAATTAATTTTTTCTAGAAACTTGAACAAAAGTTCTTTTAAAGTAATGAAAAGATTGATTATGTTTTATTCGCCTATTTTTAATTGCTATTGAAATTTAGTAAGTGAATAAGCAAAAGTTTAGAAAAAAATTTGAGAAGCAACAATAAAATTTACAATGAAATAATAAGTGATCTGTCCATCCCACTGGTTCTTTTGGGACATATACAATATATATGTCCTACTAAATTTCATTATCTATTTCGCGAATGTAATAAACACTTAAATTGGTTATATAGTGCGTAAAATAAGAGAACACAAAAATTTTTTATGCGAAATATCATCCTTTTATTTTTTTCTTTCTACTAATATATATTACATGTTTTCAAGAATGTGACAAAAAAATCATGTTATACAAGTAATTTTTTATTATTTAACATTTCATTATTTACTTAATAAGTATTATTTATATTACTTAATATTATAATTTAATTACAAATTAATAATTAATTTATTATTATTAATTTAATATTATATAACATATTATTATTTAACATTTCTAGTAATAAAAATGTAATATAATTAATAATAATAAATTACAAGCTTAAAAATCGTATGATCTTTCATTATTAGATGAATAATGTGGCTTTAAAATATACCAGGAAAATTTTTACTGTAGCTTTTTTATTCTGGACAAATAATATAATATTAGCACATGTAACCCGGCACACAAAATGTGTTAGCATACATAATCCAGTAAATAAAACATTTCAACTTTAGTAAATTTAAAAAATAAATATCTGAAAAAAAATGTAAAATTATATACTATGAATTATTTACCGTATTTTTTACTATAATTTAACTAATGGCGCCATCTAGTGACGTTAAAATCAGATTGCATTAAAAAATAAGGTTTTCGTTTAATTAAAAATTAATGAATAAATTTTTTCTTAATTTTTGGGAATGAAATAATTAATTCCAAGGAAAAACTTGTTATATTAAATTTTTTAAGTTATGTTGGAACGCACACAGATGCATTTATTCGGTCCTGTGCGTGACTCAGTACACATCAACATTAAATACTGTTTTTGTTTCATATTGCAAAATGTGATAAAATAAATTCGCATAAAAAAATTTTTTAACAAATTATTTTAATTAAAATATCTTTAAACCTTTGTAATTATATATAAATAGTTTGGAGGAATTTTTTCAGATAATTAATCTAATGCCGGACATATTAAGACTTTAAATTGGAGCCAAAAACGATTTTTATTTCTTTTTGACACAAATTTTTATGTGGAAAATAGAATCTGTTGAATATAATCACTTGTTTAAATAGTAATTTATTGAGATTTAATTAATTATTCTTCAACAAAATACAATTTTAAAAACAATTTCAATAATGTAAAAGTTTTTGGTGTTCGATACATATTAGAAAAAATTCCACTAGTGCATTCTGAAGCACTAAATATGAAATCTGTCTCCAGGAAGAATACAATTTCAAGTAACAATCGTGTATGCTGCATACCAAATGTGATTAAATTTAATTGTATTAATTTAATTTATTTTATTCATTAATTTTAATTTTATTAATACTTAATCTTTAATTTTAATTTATTCTATAGGTTAAAAAAATTTTCAAAAGAAATGAAACCATTAGAAGAAAATACTCTCTAATTAAAGCTTTGCCTAAAAACAAGAATGTGCTTCAATTAAGTGTGATTTAAAAAGTATGAAAGATTTCCAATGATCTTGCTTCAATTAAGTGTGATTTAAAAAGTTTGAAAGATTTCCAATGATCTTTAAATGCAAATATATCCTTCAACACCTACATGTCATTAGAAAAAAATAATTTACCATAAACTTAAAATGTATTAAAATAACAATCAGATTATCATTACCTCCGTTTCAAAAAAATATAAATTTTTTTAACATTCTGTCTATTTTCTATTACATTTCATTCTATCTACTATCTATTTTCTATATTCTATCTATTTCTTATGTCGTAATTTACTATGTCAAATTGAGAATCGTAAGATTTTATATATTTATTGCGCATATAACTTAACATACTTCGTAAATCTAGAAAATTCATTAAATTTAATTTCTTTCAACATATATGACAGACAATAGAACTGACAGAATTCATATATTCAGTGCATATAATTAGCACATTTCTAAACGGTGCGATTTCGCAATACCTAATTTTTGTAGCCATGTATAAGAAACTGATAATTCTCCCATTCTGTACATATGGGTTCTTTGCATTTTCACAAATATAAAGAATTTGCAAAATATAATTTTTGATTTTCCATAATATTTAAAATGACCATTTTGCACTATAAAAACTATTACCGGTATTCTCTAAAGTACTCAAATTCAAATATCTATTTAAAAAAAAGGAATATATATATATATATATATATATATATATATCGGCACTCGGCGCCGTCTTTACCACTAGATGGCAGCAGCAACAAGCATATAACTTCATGGCATGATAACTAGATGACGCTTACGTTCCTAGCTACACTTATATTTTAGAGTAGGGTAAAAAGGATGTGGTGAACAAGGAGTTCAGCCCTCGGCGACGACGAAGTCTGTACTATTGACGTGCTAATTATATATATATATATATATAAATAATTAATATTATGATGCTATGCTATCTAGCAATATAACATTTACAAATCAGGGTCCTGGTGGCCGAGTAGCTAGCGTTCTGACACCGGAGTACAACAGGTATCGGGTTCGAATCCCGGCAGTGCCATGGCTGTTTGTAATGGTTCGGAATCCACTTTAAATCGTAGGTCCCGGTCCCGATAGAGCGTTGTGGGGGTAGTGTTATTCGCATCCGTAGCATATCTTCATGCTACAAGTGCTACTCGGCTAGTGTTGAATGAGTGACAGCAGTGCAACTCCTGCTTATGGCACAATGATTAACTGTCTCTGTTGCCAACTGTATTAGAACAAACAATTCATTGTAATCGCATATTATAAAATTTTATCTATGCCAATGTAAGAAGACGTATTTTATTTTATTTGCATAAAGTCTATTTAAGTTTAAATATTTTTAAATTAAGATAAATAATTTTAATTTAAAAAATACAATTGTTCGCAAATGTACGTTTAATTTTGCTGTCTATATTTTATATAAATATATTTTTTTTTTGCGAAAGCGTTTTGTTTATTTTACACATTTTTATTTATAGGATGTCATGCAAATATTAAAAACAGGTGAATGTGTGATATTTTCTACATTTTGTACATTTAAAGCGATACGTCTCCTCTAAATGGTAACCTTTTTCAGTTCAACATAAAAAGAATTTCCTAACAAACAGTAGTCAAAATAAATCTGAGAAATACCTCCTTCCTTTCAGTAATTCTATTTATTTCTTAAGCGGATAAACTGAGATCACAGTAGATTTCCAATCTCTTTATCAAATTGAAAGTTACAAAATTTACAATGGCTTAAAATCTTAATACATGCATTTTAAGATGATTTAGCTAGATAGCATAAATAATAAAAGGTCAAGGCTCATTTAATAGCAATAAAACTGTAAATCAAAATACATTGTTTTTATTTATTTATAAACAAGTTAATTTATAACAACAATTTTATTTATAAACAAGTAACTCATGTGGCTGGGTTTTCTAGATAATTATTTTGTTCTGCATTTGTAGAAACGTAACAAGTACTTTCCTAAAATACGTAATATTTTTTTCTGGTATATGTGTAAAAATGTTTCGCAATCTATCAGTAGACAGACGGCCTTGGCCCACCATTGGGCTGTTGCGCCAATCATGATGATGATGATGTGTGTAAATTTTTTTATTTTTTATTTTAGATGTGTACGCTAAGTAACTGAATATTATAAATTGTAGGATATAAATTATATTTTAATATTAGCTAAAAATTTACATTTACATTTTAATTTCAAGGTATTTTTTGAAATACCAGCTTATATTTTACATATATTCTTATTCAAATGTATTAATTCTTATTCTAACTGTATCAATGGGCACTAAAAAATTACCATACAATGGGTAAATTCCATAGTCATACAATGGGTAAATTTCATAGTCATACAATGGATAAATTCCCATACAATAGATTACATACAATTACATATACAATGGGTAAATTCCCATAGAATGGATTACATATAATTACATATTTAACGGGTAAATTCCATAGTCATACAATGTATAAATTCCCATACAATGGATTACATAAAATTACATATTTAAATGCCATACAATGGGACATACAATTACATATTTAAATGCCATACAATGGGACATACAATTACATATTTAAATGCCATACAATGGGTAAATTCCATAACAAACCAAAATAATCGAAATGACAGTGGTGAAGGGGGTAATAAAAATAGGAAGGAAATAAAAATTTAATACTTATTTGAAAAAATGTCACTTATCGAATTTTCAGCATGTAAGAATAAAAAACTGCAAAAAATTAGCTGTGAAAGATTTGTTTTTGGTTTGTCGCACTACTATCATGTTTCTCACACTGTAGGTTAGTTAGACCAGGATCTAATTCTTAAGGTAGATTCCGATTCACTAACAAGCATCCATGCCACCACCAGAATTCAAACATGACGTACTAAAGGCCAGAGCAATAGCCAGTTGTGAAAAATGTTGTTGATACCAAACTTCTTAGGTCAACTCAAGAATAACTTTTGCGTCCTCTGATAAGAACAATTTTTTTTGTTCTAATGCAACTGGCAAACACTTAGACAGCTTGGTCTTGGATGCCTTAAGGCAAGCGCTGCACAGACGTTAATCACTTTTGCGTGGAAGTAACGTCTGTGCAGCAGGAGCGTGTAACTTGAACACGGGTGTACGATCCTTTTAGGACCGGGACCTGCGGTTTTAAAGTGGATTCCGAACCACTACAAACATCCATGGCACCGCCGAGACTCAAACTCGAAACCTGTGGTACCGAGCGCCAGAGCGCTAGCCACTCGGCCATTCAGGCCCCTCTAATAAGAACATTGTATGGCATTTAAATAAAAAGCAAATTGAATTTACTTCAAATTATGAAAAGTGTCTTGAAATGTTTTACCAAGGGCAGTTTAAAGGGCAAATATATGAAACTAAAGTCCGTAAAAAAAAGGAAAAATGTATTTTTATTGAAAGTTTTTACCAATGTCCACCAAACTAAATTCATTTTTATTGTGAAATTTTGATGATTTAAATGATATATATATATATATATATATATATATATCAGATATAATAACAAATTGCAACAATGCAATCCGTAACAATAGAGTACATTTTATTGTGAAATAGCGATGTTACACAACAAAAACAAAAGATATTGTTAAAGACCATTTTTTTTAAACACTTTCTGCTGTTATTCATATTTTGTTCGTGGCCATTTGAGCGAACAGTGATTAATTTGATTACGATTTAATATATACCGATATTTTCTGCAAAAAAAAGCGGATAACTTTTGTGATACTGTAACTTTACTTATATCGTCTCTTCTGAAGAGGAAAGAGGCATATTGATTGCTTTTGGATATTTCAAACGGATTGATGATGGATTTTATTGAGGAAGGCAAACGGTTGTTGGTGAATTTGAGTTTCTCCATATTATCAGTGATGTTTCTGATGAGTTGGTTTTCAGTGGATTTGATTGAAGTTCACTGGTATGTTTTTGTTGATTGGATTCGATGGTAAAAAGCTAAAGGATTCTGGATATGACTGGACTGATTATGATTGGAATCAGAAAGATCCCTTTGAAGTCGAACTACTTGGATACTGTTGTCACAGATGGGCTGAAAGGTTCGTAGGATGACACATAGATGGCGCTACTAGTATTAAATCCATATGATTTTTAGTTAGCCCTAACCTTCAAAAGACTGTATAAATTTGACAGCTGTTGCACTATCAGTATGTCAGTTATAGCATTTTTAGTGAAGTTATAGCATTTTTAGTGTTCCTCACATGCAGTCCACTCGGCTGACTGTCGATTGGACTCCAGTGTGAAATGATGGAGCCATGTTTCATCCATTGTCACATATCGACGCAAAAATTCGTGTTTATTACGATTGAACAGCTCCAAACACTGCTTGGAATCATCAATTCGTTGTTGTTTTTGGACGATTGTGAGCTCTGCGCGGCATCCACATTGAACAGAGGTTTCGCATATCCAAATATTCATTCACTATAGGTCCAACACGTTCCTGTGATAAAATAAAGCATTAAGCTTTGTCCCACACGTTTCTTTTTAGGGTCTCAGCTATCACAATCAACTTCACTTTACGGTTATCAGAAATTATTTTATGGACTTTTTTTATGTTTTCGTCGGTAACAGCCTTTTTGGGGCTTCCACTGCATGCATCGCCCTCGGTGCTCATTTCGCCTCGTTTAAATTTAGCAAAACACTTCTCTACGGTTGATTTTCCTGGTGCAAAGTCCGAATAATGTTTATCAAGCTAAGCCTTGGCTTCAATAGTATTTTTTTCACCAAAAAGCAATGCTTTATTAACACACGAAATTCCTTTTTATCCATTTTTTCAAACTAACAGAAGTTGCTTCACTAAAAATGCTATAACTCACACACTAATCGTGCAAAAGCTGTCAAATTTATACACGTGTCTTTTGAAGGTTGGGACTAACTAAAAATCATATGGATTTAATACTAGTAGCGCTATCTATGTGTCAGCCTACGAACTGTTCTGCCCACCTTTTATTGGCCTTATGATATATTTGCACCTTTGTATGATTTTTATTCGTTGGCAGCCAATTTTTACCCTCCTAATAACTGGGATTATTGCAGATGCTGTTAGAGTCCACTTTAACTCGTGGGATATTATCAAAACTAAGCTAAGCTTCTTAAAAAATTAATATACACTGAAATGACAAAAGTCATGGGATACCTCTTAATATCGTGTCGGCCCTCCTTTCGCCCGGCGAAGTGCAGCAACTCGACGTGGCATGGACTCAACAAGTCGTTGGAAGTCTTCTGCAGGAATATTGAGCCATGCTGTCTCGATAGACGTCCATAATTGTGAAAGCGTTGATGGTGCAGGATTTTGGGCACGAACAGACCTCTCGATGATGTCCCATAAATGGTCGATGGGATTCATGTCGGGCGATCTAGATGGCAAGATCATTCGTTGGAATTGTCCAGAATGTTCTTCAAACCAATCGCGAACAGTTGTGGCCCGGTGACATGGCGCATTGTCATCCATAAAAATCCCATCGTTGTTTGGGTACACGAAGTCCATGAATGGCTGCAAGTGATCTCCAAGTAGCTGAACATAAGCATTTCCAGTCAAGCGATGTCGTTCTGTCAGTAAAGGTACTCGAGTCGGTCTTCTGCTGGAATAGCCCAAGAAAGTCAAATTTCTCAGCACAGTTCCAACAGACAAGTCCCTTGTACGTCCCACATTGATTTCTGCGGTTATTTGACGCAGTGTTGCTTGTCTGTTAGAATTTACGACTCTTTGCAGACGTCGCCGGTCTCGGTCGTTAAGTGCAGGCGGTCGACCACTGCGCTGTCCATGGTAGGATGTTATGCCTGAAATTTCATACTCTCGGTACACTCTTGACACAGTGGATCTGGGAATGTTGATTTCCCTAACGATTTCCGAAATGGCATGACCCATGCGTCTAGCTCCAACTAACATTCCGCGTTCAAAGTCTGTTAATTCCCGTCGTGCGGTCATCATCACGTCAAAACCTCTTCACATGAATAACTTGACAGAAATGAAAGCTCTGCGAAAGCACTGCGCATTTATACCTGTTCTACGCGATGCTACTGCCATCTGAAAATTTGCATATTGCTATCCCATGACTTTTGTCACTTCAGTGTATTTTAAGGAGCATTTAAAAATAAGAAAATACTGGAACTGCATATTAAGAAAACCAAACTACATTTAAAAATGGATAACAAGTCATCAAAATAGTTGCATTATTTTATCTTCCAAGACCGTCCATCAAAAAGAGGATTATTGCTATTGGCGACACCTCTCTAAAAAAACTTATCCAGATTTCTACCCCATGGGTGATGCGGAAAAGAAATCATTCATTGTAACAGGTAGGCTGAAATGTGCGTAGGCTGACACATAGATAGCACTACTAGTATTAAAGCCATATAATTTTTAGTTAGCCCTAACTTTCAAAAGACACGTGTATAAGTTTGACAGCTGTTGCACTATTAGTATGCGTGTTATAGCATTTATAGTGAAACAACTTTTGTTAGTTTGAAAAAATGGAATTTCATGTGTTAATAAAGCATTGCTTTTTGGCAAAAAAAAATACTATTGAAGCCAAAGCTTGGCTTAATAAACATTATTCGGACTTTGCACCAGGAAAATCAACCGTAGAGAAGGGGTTTGCTAAATTTAAACGAGGCGAAATGAGCACCGACGACGATACACGCAGTGGACGCCCCAAAGAGGCAGTTACAGACAAAACATCAAAATGGTCCACAAAACAATTTCTGATAACCGTAAAGTGAAGTTGATTGAGATAACTGAGACCCTAAAGATATCAAAGGAACGTGTTGGACATATCGTGAAGGAATATTTGGATATGCGAAAGCTCTGTTCAAAGTAGGTGCCGCGCGAGCTCACCAAACACAACAACGAATTGATGATTCTAAGCAGTGTTTGGAGCTGTTCAATCGTAATAAACCCAAATTTTTGCGTCGATAGGTGACAATGGAGGAAACATGGCTCTATCATTTCACACCGGAGTCCAATCGACAGTCAGCCGAGTGGACTGCACGTGATGAACACTAAAAATGCTACAACTTCCCTAAAAATGCTATAACTCACATAATAATAGTGCAACAGCTGTCAAATTTATACACGTGAAGGTTAGGGCTAAGTAAAAATTATATGGATTTAATACTAGTAGCGCCATCTATCTCTCAGCCTATGAACATTTCAGCCCAACTGTTATATGGAATCTAAATTGCTTTTCATTTGCTTCAAACCACAAGAAAATAATTTCATTAATATATATTTTTTTTAAAAATATTTTTTTAATCTTCTAGCATGGTAACCGATAAGTCTGGATTAATTTTTTTTCATTTTTTTTCATTTTTTTTTTTTTTTTTCATTTTGGATAGTCTCATTTGATAATAAATTACTATACAAAACTAATTATCAAACTAATTGTGTTTGAAAATTTTTGTCCATGTTTAAAATGTCAATTAATTTATGCTCTTGACAAAAGTTTAAAAGTTCAATTTTTATTGTCTAAAACAAAACCTCCAGCGCACTGAACCTCTGCTACCCAGCAGCGCACCTTCTCACTGAGCCACGAGTCGGGCATAGAATACTATACTTTAGCTTAGCGTCAAAGGTGTGTGTTTAATTTATGATGGTCATCGTAGCATTACATATTGGATAAAAAAGATATAAATATTAAATAAAACACAGCCCATTTAATTTAGTTCATCACATTAACCCGGACCAGTAGCAACGAGAGAAACTGGCATACAAGGAGAGCCAAGGTTCGAATCCCAACGACTGCTTTTAGAAGCAAGGAGACTTTATGGTAAAGTGTTTAAAGGCCATACATATGAGTATTTTTGAAATTTTATATTAATTTATTAAATTAAAAGTTTAATTATTTATTAAATTAAAAGTTTTATTAAAATATTATTTTTTTATTAAATTTGCATATTTATTTCATATTTATAATAGGTACAGTAGGCCCAAGAGGATGGCCGGGTGGCTGGCGCTGGGTACCACAGGTATCGGGTTCGAATCCCAGCGGTGTTATAGATGTTTATAGTGATTCGGAATCCACTTTAAGCTGTAATTCCCTGTCTCATATGACCGCAGAGTGTCTCGGAGCCCAATCAGACCTTCTCATCCACATCATTCCCAAACTGTAAAGGGGCAACTCAGCTCTACACACACACAGTGATGTGGTGTGGTTTAGTAGTAGCAGTAGTAGTAATAGGTACAGTGTTAAATTATCCATTACCAAAGAGAAAATTTTAAGCATAATAAGTTGTCCAAAATAGCAAACAATCATAAAATCTGCAAGGCCTAGTAGATAACGCCCGTAAGTCTGGGTAGATGCAGCTGTGAATATTGCTAGACAAATTTACTTAATAGAGTGCACAGTAGATCTACCTTCCCGTGGTGCACCTGGTAACCCTTTTTAGTGGCTGAAAGATCTACAACTTGGCATTATGTCTTCCTCCCCTCACTTTGATACTCTTAGAGTCCTAGTGGAATGCCGGTGGACTGTCTCAATCCAGAACTTTTGCTGACTCTGTGTGGAAACACTTGAAAAAACTATAATCCTCCAGTGGGTTCCTGCCTACTGTGGGATTCCAGGCAATGAGAAAGTCGACTTCCTCGCTAAAAGGGGGAATTTAATCACACAATCACACTCGTCCTATACCCTTCCACTCTATCAAAAATCTCATCAAAAGATCAATTAAAGTCCGCGCTCAAGAAGACCTCTATAACAGTGTTTCCCAAAAGTCCTGGAAGACTGCCATCCCAAATCTATGTAATGTTCCAAGGCGTAGAGCAGTCGCTTATTTCCGACTAGCCACTGGACATGACTGCCTGCGAAACCATCTTTACAGACTCAAAATTGTTCCAGTGGAATGCCGGTGGACTGTCTCAATCCAAGCGCGCAGAGCTTTTGCTGACTCTGTGTGAGAAGGATATTGATGTCTTTACTTTTATGGAGGCTAATTTGACAACCGACTGCCTGCGAAACCATCTTTACAGACTCAAAATTGTTCCAGTGGAATGCCGGTGGACTGTCTCAATCCAAGCGCGCAGAGCTTTTTGCTGACTCTGTGTGAGAAGGATATTGATGTCTTTACTTTTATGGAGGCTAATTTGACAACCGACTGCCTGCGAAACCATCTTTACAGACTCAAAATTGTTCCAGTGGAATGCCGGTGGACTGTCTCAATCCAAGCGCGCAGAGCTTTTGCTGACTCTGTGTGAGAAGGATATTGATGTCTTTACTTTTATGGAGGCTAATTTGACAACCGACTGCCTGCGAAACCATCTTTACAGACTCAAAAATTGTTCCAGTGGAATGCCGGTGGACTGTCTCAATCCAAGCGCGCAGAGCTTTTGCTGACTCTGTGGGAGAAGGATATTGATGTCTTTACTTTTATGGAGGCTAATTTGACAACCGACTGCCTGCGAAACCATCTTTACAGACTCAAAATTGTTCCAGTGGAATGCCGGTGGACTGTCTCAATCCAAGCGCGCAGAGCTTTTGCTGACTCTGTGGGAGAAGGATATTGATGTCTTTACTTTTATGGAGGCTAATTTGACAACCGACTGCCTGCGAAACCATCTTTACAGACTCAAAATTGTTCCAGTGGAATGCCGGTGGACTGTCTCAATCCAAGCGCGCAGAGCTTTTGCTGACTCTGTGGGAGAAGGATATTGATGTCTTTACTTTTTATGGAGGCTAATTTGACAACCGACTGCCTGCGAAACCATCTTTACAGACTCAAAATTGTTCCAGTGGAATGCCGGTGGACTGTCTCAAAAGCGCGCAGAGCTTTTGCACTCTGTGTGAGAAGGATATTGATGTCTTTACTTTTATGGAGGCTAATTTGACAACCGACTGCCTGCGAAACCATCTTTACAGACTCAAAATTGTTCCAGTGGAATGCCGGTGGACTGTCTCAATCCAAGAACTTTTGCTGACTCTGTGGGCAACACTTGAAGGATATAGTCCTCCAGTGGGTTCCTTACTTTTCCAGGCAATGAGAAAGTCGACTTCCCGGCTAATTTGATCACACAAAAATCACACTCGTCCTATACCATTCCACTCTATCAAAAATTTCATCAAAAGATCAATTATTAAAGTCCGCGCTCAAGAAGACCTCTATAATCGTGTTTCCCAAAAGTCCTGGAAGACTGCCATCCCAAATCTATGTAATGTTCCAAGGCGTAGAGCAGTCGCTCATTTCCGACTAGCCACTGGACATGACTGCCTGCAAAAACATCTTTACAGACTCAAAATGGTTCCTTCCCCGATATGCACCTCTGGAGAGGCCATGGACTCCACGCATCTACTTCACTATCCTGCTCTGAGCAAGATTTTTCTCGCCGAGCGATATTGGGATATGTTAGATTAAGGAACTCTGTTTCAGCATGTTTTGTTGTGTTCTCTGTTCTTTTTTATTTTTCGTTGTTCTTTTTTTGCTGTAATTGTTCATAATCTGCCATTGGAAATAAAAAATAAAAAAAAATTAAAAAAATACTTAATACTGCACCCTTTTTTTCATAACCAAAACGATTTTTTGTTTTACCAGATGTTTTTGCAAGAGATGCAGAAACTGTAAGCAAGTCGCAGCTGTTTTTAGAAGTTTAAGTTTCTGAATATAAAACAGCTGCCGATTTTTTAAAATTATTCTATTATTACAGAACAGATTTGGTATCGCCATTATTTTGCTTGGTTGCTGTACGCATCGTTATTTTTATTATTATTATTATTATTATTTCAAAACTCCATAGGAGTGATCCCAAAATAAATTTTATAGTGGCCATTTCCCAAATCCTAAACCTTTAATGGAACACTTTGGTTGAGTTTAATATTAATGTTATTAAAAATGTAAATATATAAAAAAGTTATAAAAAATAAATTAACTAACAAAATCAACATTTAGGAAGGAAACCTTCCATTGATGTATTTTCATATTCTAAAGAATGCAGTAACAAAAGAAACTGGTGGAATTAAACGAATAGTTAATACTTTGCAGTTAAATTGACTGATAGTTAACCTAAAAATTCACATTCATTATATTTTCGTAATTAACACTAGCTAAACCAATAACTTTTCTCGCTTAAACAATCCCTGCATGTACGTTTAAATCTAATTCTAATTTTTTTCTAAAACATATTACGTCCTAAAAAAATTTTAAGACTGTAGAACAAATGAGAAAGCACTTATACTCATTTATGTCCTCAGACGTGTCATTCAAAACATTTGTTTTTTGCTCTAATCCAGCTTGGCAAACATTTAGTTGTCTTTGATGCCTTAAGCCAAGCGTTACACCGACGTTACTCATTTAGCACTACCCAGAAGGTACGTGTAGCTTGAAGATAAGCTATGGATGCGAAGTAACAATACCCCGCAACTCTCTACGATCATGTTAGACAGGGACCTACGTTTTAAAGTGGATTCCGAACCATTACAAACATCCATGGCACCACCGGGACTCGGCCCCGAAACCTGTAGTACCGAACGCCAGAACTCTAGCCACTCGGCATTCAGGCCCCGTCTTTCAAAAGACAGTTAAAATAAGTAATATAAAAAAAAAATTCTTTAAGTCAATTCCTACTTTTTTTTTTACTATATTGCAGAAATATGTTACAAATAAAGTTGAAATTTTGCTTTTACATCTGGCGCCATCTATTATTAGATACATGCAAGTTAAATCTAAAAAAAAACTAAAATTAATTAATTAAATTTAAGTAATGAATTAATATTTGAAAAAACTGTATTAACATCCAGTGTCATCCACTACAAGTTCAAAAAAAAAATATATTTGAACATGAGTGGATAAATAACAAGTATTTTATGAACGATTGAAAATTCGAACAAGATATATATAGGGAGAGTGTGAGCTAATAGAAGGAATTGAAAAAAAAAACACTTTATGTAAATTTTTGAAGGCATTTTTTGAGTACCTCAACCTATCTGAAAACAACTCACTCTTTCAAATTAGTATCAAAGGCTATTTATTAAAATATACAATTTTTTTAAATAGCTATTAGTCGGTGGGCCACGGACTTACCTGTTACGATGTGGTTTTAAGAACCGCTGAACCTCCACTTCTTAAATTAGTTAAATATTTGCACAAAAGTGAGTTTACTTGAATTAAAGAAATAAGCATGCAATTAAAGCAATAAAGGAAATTCAGGAAAATATCTCCTGCTATGAGAACAATTAAAACAAGAAATCGAAAGGCTATCGGAACAATTAGGTGTCAGTTACACGATGACTCCTCGCCTCCCCCTTTGAAAAAATGAAAAAGAATAACTTTAAAAAAATTACAATATCAAACAAGCAGTTATGCAGGTGATTCAAAGACTTGAGAACAAAACTCTCAGAATGTTAACGAATTCACCCCGGGTACTTTCGTAATGACGATATTAGACGAGCTCTCTGGATTCCAAGTTTAAGACAATTTGTTCACAAAATTTCTACTAAATTCTATAAGAATATGCGAAACATCAATAGCCCTGTATTAAATATCTTACAAAATTACGATTATGATATTTCTTCCCGCAAACATAGCAAAAGACCTCGCACTGTTCTAAATATTTTTAATTAATTCCTTATCCTGGCGATTTTCTCCTGCTCTGACTGATTTATCACCTATAACTGCCTAGATCAGGGTAATAATAAGATTAGTATAGATGTCAGATCATATACATTCATGTCCATAAATTAAGGATAATTCAGAATCACACAGAAATTGAACTCTAAAATAAAAATTTCACCTGTACAATTATCACAAAGAAGAATATGCAAATTACAGGAAACTACCAGATGGCGCGGATAGTACGTCACAATGACGAGAGCGTAAGAGAGGGGTATATAAGGAATGGTAGCATTATCGGTGGTAGAATTATCGGACGACTGGAATGTGGTCGTACCCAGCTGGAAGTATCCGATGAACTTGGAATCGCCCAGAGTGTCATCTCCACGCTTTGGCAACGATTCCAAGATGATGGTAATGTGAGTAGATGTTACAGCACAGGTCACCCCTGAGTTACAACGCCGAATGAGGACCGGTATTTAGCAATTACTGCCAAAAGAAACAGACGGAGCACAGCATCAGACCTGTCTCGTCAGCTCTCTTCAGCTATCGGTACGACAGTTTCAAGGCAGACCGTGTACAGACGCTTAGGGCACATTGGTCTATATGCTCGTAGGCCTGTCAGATGTATTCCACTTATCGCAACTCACTGTCGCCTGCAATTAACCTGGAGTAGAGAGCATGCATTGTGGACACCGCAACAGTGGTCTTGTGTGATGTTTTCCGACGAGTCCAGGTTTAGTTTGCAGTCCGATTCTCGCCGGACTGTTATATGGAGAGCGCCAGGTACCTGTTACCACCAACAGAACACCATTGAACGATACCGTTACGGTGGTGCAGGATGGCTCGTTTGGGGAGGAATTATTCTTGGTTCCAGAACTGACCTGCATGTTCAGAGTGTAACGATGATAGGCCACATCTATCGGGATGTCATTCTGGAACAACATGTACGTTTGTTTCGGGGCTGTTTATGGTTTATTTATTTTATTTCTGTTTATGGAGACAACGCCCGTCCTCACCGTGCAAACATTGTAGACGAATGCCTTCAATTGGAGGACATCACCCGTATGGATTGGCCAGCATACTCACCGGACTTGAATCCAATAGAGCATGTGTGGGATATGCTTGGCCGACGAATTGCAGCCCGTCAACCCCCTCCCACCTGTCAACCGGAACTTAGGAGGGCATTGCTTGATGAGTGGTGTAATATTCCCCAAGATCAGATTGATAATTTGATACTCAGCATGCCTAGGCGTTGTACGGTCTGTATTGCATCGTCCGGGAGACATACTCCATATTAACCATCATACTAACTATGCTATACTGTTTTTTGTAAATAGGTTCTTTTTTGAAATTTGCTCCAGGGAGTAAAAATCGGAATTTTTATTAATTATGTCAAATATATAGCATCTTTTTCGCTCTTTACCTTTTGTTTAATAAATAGACTTTACAAATAAGTCAAATTTGTTTTGCTTCTGTCTCTTTCTTTGCCTGAACTTCATTATCCTTAATTTATGGACACGAGTGTATGTTGAATAATACAAGATATTGGAGTTAAAAAAAATACATAATTAAAATGCATTGGCTTAAAATTATAAATTAATTCCTAAGTAACATGTATGATTCTTTTACTTTAATTATAATTTTTGTGTGTTTATAGTTAATATTTAAAGAGAATTGCAAGCTTTTAAAATTCTATATTTTTACATGGTGATGCAGCTTACAGAACAATATATTTATACATCATTTAAATCATTATACTTTTTCATCCTATTTTTTAATTAAATTTACTTCAAATATATAAAACTGATTATTACCAGTTATGATCTTTAATGGAGTATGAGAATTTAGGTATCTTAATAGCTAATTGTATGTGTAACTAAATCATCAGCAGCAGCTGAAGAAAGTATGCCACCACAAAAAAAAATTTTGTTTTCTACTTTGTTGCTATCTCATGCACTGTATATATCTCGTCATCTGATGTTTTTCCCTGATAGAGGCTATCTTGTAGCCAAGGAGCTTTGTTAAATACAAATTTGTTGTTGTTGTTGTTCCTTCTGCCTGTTCTCTCTTCCTCACTCTTCCTCGAATACCTTTTCGATCGACGTTGGTTGATGTATTCTTTTGAAGCTATTTAGCCCCCGTGGGCTCCATCACCGATATGACAGGATAAATACAGGTGACAACAATGAAATTGCCCAGAATATATTTATAATTATAACAAGTAATATTAAAGCAGGCAATATATATTTTTTTTAAATCAATTCCTACTTTTTGCCCACTAAATTGCAAAAAGTCCTTTATAAATAAAGTTGAAATTGACCACTTGCATCTGGCGCCATCTATTGGTAGACACATACAACTTAAATCTAAAAAAAACTATAATTAATTAATTAAATTTAATAAAAGAATTAATATTTGAAAAAACTTTATTAACATCCAGTGTCATCCACTACAAGTTTAAAAAAATGAATTTGAACTTGAATGGACGAATAAAAAGTATTTTATGAACGATTGAAAATCTGAACAAGATATATATACACTTGTTTACACTTTGTATAGTAAGGATTGAAAAATTTTAAACTCAATTCCTATTTAGGTCAACAAAGATAATTTTTATTTTATTTTAGTTACCTTTTATTAAATAATTACAATTAATATAAATATGTATATACATATGACAGAATCCCAATATTAAGTGGCAAAACAGAAAGCGAATTTCCTTGCAATTTTCCATTTTCCTTTCTATATACGGTGTTGGACTATTAGTTTTGTTTTTTACCATTTATTCGCTTTCTATTTTTTTTATTTTTTTTATTTTTTATTTATTTATTTTTGTTCCCTTTTTTAATTTATGAAGCTGATGGGGATCTATAATTTCTCATTCTATCCATCTCTTGTAAGGCTTCATTATTGCAAGGAACCTTTCCGGTGAGTTTCGAGCAGTACAGTTCTTCAATTAATACATTTAATTTAATTTATAAATTAATATTTGAAAAAACTGTATTAACATCAAGTGCCATCCACTACAAGTTTAAAAAAATGTATTTGAACTTGAATGGATGAATAAAAAGTATTTTATTAACGATTGAAAATTTGAACAAGATATATATAAGCAGAGTGTGAACTAATAATAGGAATTGAATAAAAATTAACTAACAATCACAAATAAATAAAAGAAATGAAAAATACTTAAAAAATAAAATTAGAAAAACAAACCAAAATTCTAAGCGGACATTTTAAATCATAAATTGGGAACGTAAGAGTCAATCCCCTGGATTGCAGTATTTTCGTGATTGATAAGCGTGTCAAAAAATTTAACAGACATGTATTTAAGAAAATCTTTTAAGGAAGGAATGTTGATAGCTTTATAGATATCAGAATTGCACATGAACCATTTAGAAGAGTTAATTTGGCAGATAGTGATATTTTGTAAAGTTTCAAATGTTTTTAAATTAGATTTAGCTGTATAGGACCAGACCGGGCAAACGTACGTGAGAATTGGGCGAATCATGGCCGTATAAAGAAGAATTTTGTTATCTCTAGTCATGGCAGAATTTCTATTTATAAGTGGACAGATTTTCTGAAGGCAATACGAAATTTAGTTTTGGTGTGCAGAAAATATTTCCAAGTTAAATGCTGATCCAGTATAACCCCTAAATATTTAGTTTGACTATCCCAAGGGATAATAGTATTATTGATCTTAATCACGGTTTTTTTTTTACGTTTATTTCCAACAGAAAATAAAACAGCTTCAGTCTTAACAACTTTTAAATAAATTTTCCATTTAAGGAACCTAGTTATTGAGAATTTTAAGGTGATTAGTAAAGATGATAGCTAAGAATTTAGTGTTTTAATTTTTGCAAAGGATTGCAGTATCATCAGCGTAGATAGCACAACAGATTTCTCATCACATACTTCGATCATAACAGAAGCTGCCCCCCCCTCCTTTTCCTCCTTCTATGAGCACACACTTGTTCTTGAACTTGGTTTAGATGTTGCTGTCGACCAAGTGGGATAAGAAATTTCTATTTTATTTTTAATTTTTTTTCTCTTGAAATTTTTAATGGGGTACTTTTTCTTTATTCAATTCCTTCTATTAGCTCACATTCTCCCTACATATATCTTGTTACCTTGTTCAAGTTTTCAATTGTTAATAAAATGCTTTTTATTCATCCACTCAAATTCAAATACACTTCTTTTGAACTTGTAGTGGATGACACTGGATGTTAATACAGTTTTTCCAAATATTAATTCAGTAATTAAATTTAATTAATTAATTATAGTTTTTTTTAGCTTTAAGTTGCATATATCTACCAATAGATGTCGCCAGATAAACTTAAAAAAATGAATGGAAATTATTTATAAAGGACTTTCTGCAATAGAGTGAAAAAAAAAGTAGGAATTGACTTTAAACATTTTTTTTTTATATTACTAGCTTCTGTTATTGCTTCTTATCCCACTTGGCAGACATCTTAGGCCAAGCCCACGAGCCCATTTGTGCTCATGATTGACGGGGAAGGAAGCAGCTTCTGTTGTGATGGAGCAGCCGTAGGTAGAAGTCTGGCTTTGGTTCCGTGACACTCTTACAGTCATAGGAGACCGGGACCTACTGTTTAAAGTAGATTCCGAACCCCTACAAACATCCATGGCACCGCCGGGACTCGAACCCAAAACCTGTGGTACCGAGCGCTAGACACTCGGCCGTTCAGGCTGTTCTTTATTTCTAAATTGCAATTCATAAAAAAGTAAAATTAAATAACATTTTATTTGATTCTGAAATAAATTTAAATTTTTTTAAATACTTTGTATTCAGTGATTATACTAATATTTAATTTGTGATTCGACAGTAGCTATATTCAAAATGACAAATTCGCATGCAGTTGTGAAAAGAATAGTGATTTTTAATGATTTCTTTAAATTAAAATCAGTAATCTCCACAG
This sequence comes from Caerostris darwini, assembly GCA_021605075.1. Lineage (NCBI taxonomy): Eukaryota > Metazoa > Arthropoda > Arachnida > Araneae > Araneidae > Caerostris > Caerostris darwini. The sequence continues at coordinate 43,859 of BPLQ01011293.1, read as the reverse complement.
TTTCCGAATCACTAAATAATAATTACGTACAAATCAAAGAATATTTATTACTTATTTTGAAACTGCTATAATTAAAATTTTATTAAAAATTTTTCCATGTTATTATTATTATTATTAAAATTTTTACAATCAATATTTTTATATAAAAAAATTGCCCAGAGGAAAAAAACCCTTAAAAATTACTTAATTATTTAAAGTTTGTAAAATACCCAGATATATTTATTAAGTCCAAGTGTGTGAATAGATTGATAAATCATTTACTTCAAATGATTTTGGAAAAATAAAAATATATCATTATGCACTCATTACAACATGTTATACTTAATAAAATTATTACTTGACTATTTATGTACAGCATAAATACAGATACACTGCATATAACTGCATATAACCACGAGATTGTTCAAATGGCCACCTGTCTTATCATATATCAATTTTCTTTAAAAAAGTTTCATGATAGGTAAATTTGCCCCGAGATTAAAGGAGTGAAACAGTTTAGTATTAAAACAAGTAACATAAAAAAAAGTCAATTCCTACTTTTTTTTCACTCTATTGCAGAAAGTCTTTTATAAATAATTTTCATTTATTTTTTGAAGTTTATCTGGCGCCATCTATTCGTAAATATATGCAACTTAAATCTAAAAAAAAAAAATAATAATAATATGAATCACTTAAATTTATTTATTGAATTGATATTTGGAAAAACTGTGTTAACATGAAGTGTCATCCACTACAAGTTTAAAAAAAGTGCATTTCAACTTGAGCGGATGAATAAACAATATTTTATTAAAGATTGGAAATTTGAACGAGATATATATAGGGAGAGTGTGACCTAATGGAAGGAATTGAAAAAATTATTCAGTGTTTTCCAATTTATTGAAAACTAAGAGATAAGAAATTTTGCCAATATCGAACAACTCCGGGAACTGAATGGCCGAGTGGCTAGCGCTCTGGCACTATTTACCACCAGTGTCGGGTTCGAGTCCCAACGGTATCATGGATGTTTGTAGTGGTTCTGAATCCGCTTTAAACCGTAGGTCACGGTCTAATAAGATCGTACAGCGTTGCGGGGATAGTGTTACTCCGCGTTAGTAGCTTACCTTCAAGCTACACGAACCTGCTGAGTAGTGCTCAATGAGTAATATCGGTGCAAAGAGGGCCTGAACGGCCGAGTGTCTGGCGCTCGGTACCACAGGTTTCGGGTTCAAGTTCCAGTTGTGCCATGGATGTTTGTAGACCACTTTAAACCGTGGATCCCGGTCTAATAGGATCGTAGAGCTTTGCGGAGGTAATGTTACTCCGCGTCCGTAGCATATCTTCAGGCTACATGCACCTCCTGGGTAACGTTAATGCAGCGCTTCCCTTAGGGCATAAAAGATTTTTAAGTATTTGCTATTTGCATTAGAACAAAAAAAAACTAGTCTCGGATGCTGCGTCCCTAACTGCTGGATTTTATTTTTTCTCTCACCTTTACAAAAGTCACACTTCTTTTGGTCTTTGGTGAAACAATTCATTACGTATATTATGGGTATATTATATTTATAACCTATTAATATTTCGTGACAAAAAGGTTTTTAAAAATACTGCGATTCACAAATTTGTTCCACGTAATGTATCAATAATAATTATTGAAAAACGTGTTTCAGATTTCCTGAAGAAATGCTCTAGCAATGTTTTTTCGGGTGTATGTGAATATTTCCGAGTGTATGTGAATCAATGTCTTTAAATGTTTCACTAACATTATAAAATAGGGCCTGAATGGAAAAGTAGCTGGAGCTCTGCAGCTCCGTACCACAGGTTTCAGGTACGAGTCCCGGCGGTACCATGGATGTTTATAATGGTTCGGAATCCACTTTAAACTCTAGGTCTCAGTCTAACAGGATCGTAGAGCGTTGCGGTGGTAGTGTTACTCAGCGTCCGGAGCTTATCTTCAAGCTACACGCGCCTTCTGGGTAGTGCTAAGGGAGTAACGTCGGTGCAGCGCTTGCCTTAAGGCATCAATGACAGCTGTCTAAGTGTTGTCCTGCTGAATTAGAACAAAAAAAAATGAAATAAAAACAAACACACAGGGAAAGTAATAACCTATCTATTTTTTGATTTAACTTACACAAAAGTTGCACTTTTACTTGACTCGTATCTTTCCGTCATAAAAAAAAAATGATAACTTCGCGTCAAAATAAACAAAATGCAAATAAATTTTACAGCTCTTTGAAAATTTTTTAAAACTGCAAATAATGAAACTATAATAAATGCAGAGATTTTTTTTAATGAGTGTCCAGATAATAGTGAAAGAATTTGTCATATTATTAATAAATGATCCCATATCAGGAACATGTATATCAGATATTGAAATAAAATTATACTACTGTGCACAAAAAGTAAGACCAATTTTTTTTTTTTCTCAAAAACTCTTTATTTATTCCTCCAAATTTATTTCTTTGAATTCAAAGTAATCCCCTCCGACACAATGCACTTATACCAACTTTTTTTCCAATCCTCAATGCATGCTAAAAAGTCATCGCCATGAATGGCCTGCAAAGTTCGCGGCGATTCATGTTGAATCTCTTAAATCCACTCAAAACGGTGTCCCCGGAATGGTCATTTGAGTTTAGAGAATAGCCATAAGTCGCACAGTGTGAATACGGTGGTTGTGGAACGATGTGGGTTTCATTTTTGGCGAAAAAGTAATGAAGAATCAAAGCAGTGTGAGCTGGCGCATTCAGTGTTTTCGGTACCAATCGAGATTTGACGCCCAAAATGGAATTGACCGATCCTTTTGAAATTCGGCTCTTCGTCTTCAACGCTTTCTCTACCTTCTTTGAACTGTTTATACCACTTGTAAACATTTATTTCCGGTATAGGAAACAATCCGGAACATTTTTATCCGGTATCAGAGAATGCCTTCTGCAACATTGTACACATTTTCGCAAACAAAATTTACAACAATTTTTTTGCCCAATTATTCTTTGCCAAAATTTCTTTGCCCATTTCAAAAATCGTCGAAATCACTTTTAGCGTCTCACAAAGCCACGCGTAACTCAAACACAGATAAATATTTTGATGTGACATTTCACATAGATGTCAAGGACAGTGCCAACAACCTAAAAAAGGGGGGAAAATTGAAATTCCATATGCCTAGGAAATTAAAATTGAAAAGTGGTTTTACTTTTTGGGCACAATAGTATATAATACCAACTTATACCAACTTTTTTTCCAATCCTTAAAGCATGCTAAAAAAGTCATCGGCAGGAAAGTCCTTCAAAGCGCTCGCCGATTCCCGTTGAATCTCTTTAATCGACTCAAAACGGTGTCCCCAGATTGGTCTTTTGAGTTTAGGAAATAGCCAGAAGTCGCATGGTACTAAATCAGGGGAATATGATGGTTGTGGAACAATATGGGTTTCATTTTTGGCGAAAATGACACAAAGAATCAATGCAGTGTGAGTTGGCGCATTATCGTGATGCAAAAACCAAGAGTTCTCTTTCCATAAATTTCCCCTTTTTGCGAATAGCTTCACGCATACGACGCATAACACTCAAATAATATTCCTTGTTGACAGTTTGGCCCGATGGAAGGAATTCATAATGCACCACACGTTACCTTCGCTCCAGACATTTCAAAAATGGCCGGAATCAGTTTTAGCTTCTCACAAAGACAAGCGAAACTCTAAACACTAATGAATATATTGACGTGAAATTTCAGACAAATGTCAAGGACAGTGACAACAAATTGGATTTAATTTTTTGGGCACATTAACATAACAGGTGGATTGAAAGGTTCGTAGGCTGACACATAGATGCTGCTACTAGTATTAAAGAAATATGAGTTTTAGTTCGCCCTATCCTTCAAAAGACACGTGTATAAATTTGACATCTGTTGCACTATTAGTATGCGAGTTATAGCATTTTTAGTGAAGTTGTAGCATTTTTAGTGTTCATCACTTGCAGTCCACTCGGCTGACTGAGGATTGGACTCCGGTGTGAAATGATGGAGCCATGTTTCATCCATTGTCACCTATCGACGCAAAAATTTGGGTTTATTACGATTGAACAGCTCCAAACACTGCTTAGAATCATCAATTCGTTGTTGTGTTTGGTGAGCTCGCGCGGCACCTACTTTGAACAGAGCTTTCGCATATCCAAATATTCCTTCACGATATGTCCAACACGTTCCTTTGATATCTTTAGGGTCTCAGTCATCTCAATCAACTTCACTTTACGGTTATCAGAAATTGTTTTGTGGACCATTTTGATGTTTTGTCTGTAACTGCCTCTTTGGGGCGTCCACTGCGTGTATCGTCGTCGGTGCTCATTTCGCCTCGTTTAAATATAGCAAACCCCTTCTCTACGGTTGATTTTCCTGGTGCAAAGTCCGAATAATGTTTATTAAGCCAAGCTTTGGCTTCAATAGTATTTTTTTTCGCCAAAAAGCAATGCTTTATTAACACATGAAATTCCATTTTTTCAAACTAACAAAAGTTGCTTCACTATAAATGCTATAACACGCATACTAATAGTGCAACCGCTGTCAAATTTATACACGTGTCTTTTGAAGGTTAGGGCTAACTAAGAATCATATGGATTTAATACTAGTAGCGCCATCTATATGTCAGCCCAACTCTTATGCTTGTATATTTTGTAAATTTTGTTGATGCTTGTATATTTTCTAAAATAGGTTATTTGTACTTTGAATGTTTCGTTATATTAAATAATATGCCTATTTAATCTAGTTTTTAATTGGTTAATTAATGCTATTTCTGTAATTTTGTCAGCTTAGCAGTAAAATGTTAAAATAATAATTTGCTGTTAAATTAATTATATATTGTTAATTTTTATTTTAATAATTTTTTTTTTTAAAGTTTTAATTATATCAATTCATTTATATTTTAATTTTTATATATAAATAGAATGATGGCATTAAATATTTTCCTCCGGTTTACATATTTCTCAGCACGTATATCGGAACTTAAATTAAATTACAAAATTCTTATTAAGATGTTATAATTGGTTACATTAGCCCAGGGATGGGCAAACTACGGCCCGCGGGCCAATTCCGTCCGATAGAATTTTAATCTGCCTGTTCGAGGCAAATTAAAAGAAATATATATTTATATATTATATATTCATCTCCTTTTCTACTTTGATTAAATATTGTTTTTTTCTTCCTTTTTTTCAAAGGAGTGACGATCTTTTTTTATTTTTGTTCTGCAAAACATAAATCGACTAAAAATAAAACGATTTTTAAACTAAAACTTAATTTGTTTGCTGGGCAGCTAGTTAATAACGACTTGTCTCATTTCCCGAGATTAAATTCAATACCCTCCGTAAATGAAGAGAAGCTTAAGGATTATGAAGATGGCTTGAAAAAAAACTGTATTTTGAATTCGAACGCAGATTTCATGTTTTCAGTGCCATTCAAACAGAATTGGATATTTTTACCATGCCTTTCGACGTAAATTGTGAAGCAGTGAGGTCAGATTTGCATGTTGAATTAATTGAGTTGCAATCTAACAATCATATCAAGCAGTTGTTTCTAAATATGCCAGAGTTTACAAATCATTATCGAAAGTAAGTTTTCCAAATTTAATAATTATTTCAGAAGTAGACTGACAGATGAGCATTTAGCCTCGTTCCTTAGAATCAGTACATCTCACTTCGAACCGCAATACTATAAGGAACTTTTAAAAATGAAATCGCAATTTCATTCATCTCATTAATATATTTGAATTGTAATACTTGTATATTGATTTTCAAATTTTAGGACAATTTATCTTGGTCCGCCAAACTTTTTTCTTTCGATTTTTGGCCCGCGACTAAAAACGTTTGTCCATCCCTGCATTAGCCTATAGGATGATTGAAAGTAATCTCTATATTAATTGCAGTTGATTTAGTTTTCGTCGGTAACAGCCTCTTTGGGGCGTCCGGTTGATTTTCCTGGTGCATGATGGTGGCGGTAATTTAAATTGGCAGTCAACATTTTTACCGCCACTCGAGAAATGTTAAAAAACACATATCTTCTTGTATCAGCAAGTATTTGTGAAAAAGTGTTTATGAATTTTATTAATTCAAAACAAGTAATATAAAAAAAAAAAATTTTATAAGTCAATTCCTACTTTTTTTTCACTATACTGCAGAAAATCCTTTATAAATAAAGTTGGCATTTTTTCTCTCACATCTGGCGTCATCTATTGGTAAACACATACAACTTAAATCTAAAAAATACTAAAATTATTTAATTAAATTTAATTATTGAATTAATATTTGAAAAACTGTTTTAACGTCCAGTGTCATCCACTACAAGTTCAAAAAAATAAATTTATGAATAAAAAGTACTTTATTAAGGATTGAAAATTTGAACAAGATATATATAGGAATATTGTGAGCTAATAGAAGGAATTGATAAAATTTATTAATTAAATTTAATGAATGAATTAATATTTGAAAAAAACTGTATTAACATCCAGTGACATCCACTACAAGTAAAAAAAATGTATTTGAACTTGAGTGGATGAATAAAAAGTATTTTATGAACGATCGAAAATTTGAACAAGATATATATAGGGAGAGTGTGAGCTAATAGAAGGAATTGAAAAAATATTAACCATGACTCATTATTTTCGATTGCTGGCATGTCACGCCGCAACGAAGAGATTAGACAGACACCTGTCCATCTATAATACCGCATTGATTTTTTAACTTTTTAACTTAAAATTTTTGTTTTCCTTTCTTTAACTTTGTCTTCTTTCTACACTCGATTATTTGTTTGAATCGTTTATTTATTGCTTTGAATTTCGTTACTATCTTGACTTGGCTTGGCGCTTTGACATTATCCGAATGTTTTTCTTCCCAACCAAATTTACAAAAGTGGAAATAAAACCTCCTTAAAATACACTCCAAAATTTAAAATTCCAAAGTCGTCGAAAAATTCGAAATTCCGGGAGTCCAAAATTTCCTTCTGAAATATCATAAACGTTTTCGACACTTTCTAACAATCAAAAGAATAACAATAAAAGAAGCATGTTTGAACTTGAAAGGAGTAGACTAACTACTGATCAAGCGATCAAAAATTTTAACATTTAAACGATGATTTAGAACGAATGAAGTACTACTAGTATTTGTTACTAATTTACTAATCGTTTATTTGTTGTATTGAATTTCTACCACTGTAATGGCGCTATCTGTTGTATACTTCTGAAACTACTTTTTGTTCTGTTTCTTTTCCGCGTGTTTACTTGCTTTGATCTGTAACTTGTATAACTCTTTTTGTTGTGCTAAACGTAACGTAACGGTAGGTGTTTAGTTGGAGTACCAGGGAATTCCCCGTACCTCCATATCAATAATTATCATTAAATACATAATTATAAAATCCAAAAGAAGAGCTAAAGAAAGAATATTAAACGAGCTCATGCTCGGAGAGAACTTACAGGAGTAAAAAGATTAGTAAATACAGAATTTAAAATAATAGTTCACAAAAGTGTTTAAAAAAATAAAAACTGTGGCAATTAAAAAGAGTTAAAAAATAACCGTTATGAAACCACGAACACTTCTGGCTGGCTGAAGAGAAAGATAAACAAATCAAAACTAAATCGTTTCGAAGTTCGGTGCTTGAGCGACCTTGAGGAAAAGAGCGATTCCGAAACTATCAAAATAAACTACGGTGAAAATATGATTTTTTTTTTTTTTTTTTTTTTTTTTTTTAGAAAACGGAGAATGAAGGAATGAAGTTCGCCTCTAAACCAGGGGTTGAATTAAAAAACGCAGAATGCAGAATGAATTTATTGACTTGCTAGGTAAAGCTTAATCACAAGCATAATAAGCAGAAAATTTAACTTAAACATAACAAGTAATTGAAATGAATCCCACTAACATTATAAACTAGTGAACATCCCGCGGTTACCCTCGCTAGTAATGTTGGGGTAAAGAGTATCGCATATGTATGTATATCGATGTTTGGAATGTATATATCCTGAATCAAATATATGATTTTTATCCTGAAAATCCCTCAGGAACGGAAAGGCTAAATTAACGCGAATGAAATAGCGAGGTATCCACTTGTAAAAAAATACTAGTGAGATTTATGTAATTGTGATTTTTCACTGGCAATAGTTTGTAGTTATGGATCAATTTTACTCGTACCAATTATTAAAAGAGAGTTAAGATGCTCATCGGTTAACTTACATCTGTAAACATTCTTTGTGTACTTCATTTTGGACAATGTTTTCTCACACAAGTAAATAGTACCATAGATTAATTAATGAGTTTTTAATTTTTCTGCCATTATAAATGGTTTGGGCCCTTGATACTTACTGGAGTAAACAGTATGGCCCTAAGGCTGGAAAGTCTGGAGACCCCTGACCTAGATGACTATTCTACTATTTCTACTATTTTTTCTCCTTATTTGACCTTTGCTCATTCTGTTTTATTTTTATTTTTTATTACAAGCAATTGATTTCATCAACATCTACACTTTTGAAATTTTGGTTATTTTTAATTTTATAATTTTATTAAATAAGTTAATATTAATATTATTACGAATGTAAATATATATAAAAATTATAAAAAATAAATTAATTCACTCTATTAATAAAATCAACATTTAGAAAGGAAACTTTCCATTGATGTATTTTCATATTCTAAAGAATGCAGTAACAAAAGTAACTGGCTGAATTAAATTATATATCATTCATAATTCTTTATAATTTAATTTATTAATTAAATAATAAATTTTCATTTTATAATTCCTTTTTTAAAAAAAGGAACTTTTAATTATCTATTTTGAGAGAGACTGCCGCTATGTTTCAACATTTTACACTAAAGGAAGTAATGACCAGTAGTTTTAATTTTTCTGCCATTATCTATAATTTCCAGTTAGTTGTTATGCTTAAGTTAAATTTTCTGCGTATTATGCTTGTCATTAAGCTTTACCTAGCAAGTCAATAAAACCGAGTTATTATCATTCTGCTTTTTTTTATCCAACTTATTACTGCAACAATAAGCTATTCGCTGTCGCGGGCCGGATGGATGACACTGGCGGGCCGGATTTCGCCCGTGGGTCCTAGTTTGGAGACCCCTGATCTAAAATAATAACATACTTTTAATTTAAATTAAAAATTTTCAAATTATAAGTATAATAGGGAACATAGTATAATTTTTTAGTATATTATACTATATTCCCGTTTCCTTCAACGTATTAAATTCTGTTTTTCTTCATAAACATCTACTCACATTACCATCATCTTGGAATCGTTGCCAAAGCCTGGAGATGACATTCTGGGCGATTCCAAGTTCCTCGGATACTTCCAGCTGGTTACGTCCACATTCCAGTCGCCCAATAATTCTACCACGTAAAAAATCACCCAAATGCTTCCTTTGTGCCATAACTATGCGGTTATTGCACTGAAAGGCTTTTAAAGCGCTTGTGAACAATTTTACTTCTTTACCCCCATTCCTTATAAACCCCTCTCTTACACTCTCGTCATTGTGACGTACTATCCGCGCCATCTGGTGGTTTCCTGCAATTTGCATATTCTTCTTCAAGATGTGTGTGATAATTCTACAGGTGAAATTTTTATTTTAGAGTTCAATTTCTGTGTGATTCTGAATTATCCTTAATTTATGGACATGAGTGTATATAAATTCATTTCGGTGGCATAAACTTCGTAGGAATATAAAATTTCAATGTGTTTATAACATACAATCTGCCTAATTTTACTAACAGAAACTTTCTTTGAAATCACCCGAGTGGCTAGCGATCTGGCGCTCGATAACACAGGTTTCGGGTTCGTGTCCCGGCGATGCCATGGATGTTTGTAGTGGTTCGGAATCCACTTTAAACCGTAAGTTCCGGTCTAATAGGATCGTAGAGCGTTGCAGGGAGCATTGTTACTCCGCGTCCGTGGCTTATCTTCAAGTTACACGCGCCCCATGGGTAATGCAAAGTGAATAACGTCTGTGCAGCTCTTGCCTTAAGGCATCCAAGACCAAGCTGTCTAAGTGTTTGCCAGGTGCATTAGGCGAAAAAAACTTTCTTTGAAATCTACATCTAAGATATTTCTGTGAGTATTCATTTTTTCGAGATATTAGAGAGTTTTTGCATACCGTATTTTGGACGTCCGTTAGCTTTTTCTCCCTAGCGCGCATGCTCATAGGAAAATTACGCATGCGTATCTGTAATGATGTTTCCTATGAGCATGCGCGCTAGGGAGAAAAAGCTAACGGACGTCCAAAATACGGTATGCAAAAACTCTCTATTTTCTCCTCGACACACAAACAAATTTGTATTTAACGAAGTACCTCGGCTACAAGATAGCCACAAGCCTCTATCAGGGGAAAACATCAGATGAGAAGATATATACAGTGCATGAGAAAGCTTCAAAGTAGAAAAGAAAATTGTTCTTTGTGGTGGCGATTTCTTTCTTGAGCATTGGTGATGCTGATGAAATAGCATGGTGGCAGCCACAGTCTACTATCCTGGAAAACGACGACGACGATTTGCCAGATTAATAGAGAACCTCGGTTGCTTAGCAACCTCTATCTCGTGCTTTGTGAGTGAAGGAAATTTCTTAAGCTTTAAGCCCATTGATTAGATAGAAAAAAGCAATACAAGTATATTATTAATTTATTAAAAAATTAATTATTCGAAATTTTTATTAATTAATAAAAATAAAAAAATTCTGCATATATAATTTTTTTTATATTATTATAATTTCAAGTAGGTAGTAAAAAAGATAAACAATAGAAACAAACAATAACGATTGGAGGGGAAATTGTGACTCAGTGGAGAAACCGCATGGTCATTCGGATATCGGAACGTTAATGAATATTATTCAGAACAGCGCGAAGTCTTTTGCGATTTTTAAAATCAGAAATGTCGTAAACATAGTTGCTTAGATCATTCAAAACGGAATTATTTATATTTGGAATGGAATTATAAAATTTTTTTGCAGTTTTATACACAAATTGTTTAAAACTTGGGAGGGAAAGAGCATGTCTGATATCCTCATTTCGGAAAAGCCAAGGCGAATTTGTGATCATACGTAGGATTTTATTTTCAAGTCTTTGTATGATCTCGAAATTCGACGGAGCAGTAAGCAAATAGGGCTCACATATGCAAGTATTGGACGCAAGTAAGCAAGATAAATGAGCTTTCTCTTTTCCAAGAACATAGTAGAATTCCTACAAATATCCTGGAAAAACTTCAGACGAAGAAAAATATGCAGTGCATGAAACAGCAAAGTAGAAAAAGGAAACTGTTCTTTATGTGGGCGATTCCTTTCTTGTGCTTTGATGATGTTGATGGTTTGGCTTGGTGGCAGCCGAGAGCTTCTAACTTGGAAAATTTTTAGAAGAGGAGCATGTATGAACAGTTGCAAGGTAGACAAAAGGAAACTTGCCCAAAATGTAAATGGAACACATAAGGCAGAAAGAAACAAACAAATTTGTATTTAACGAAGCTCCTCGGCTACAAGATAGCCGCAAGCCTCTAACAGGGAAAAACATTAGATGAGGAGATAAATGCAGTGCATGAGAAAGCAGCAAAGTAGAAAAGCAAATTGTTCTTTGTGGTGGCGATTTCTTTCTTGAGCATTGGTGATGCTGATGATATAGCATGGTGGCAGCCGCAGGCTACTATCCTGGAAACCCTTCAGATGAGGAAAAATTTACAGTGCATGAAACAGCAAAGTAGAAAAAGGAAACTGTTATTTATGTTAGAGATTCCTTTTTTGTGCTTTGATGATGTTGATGGTTTGGCATGGTGTCAGCCGAGAGCTTCTAACTTGAAAACTAATTCTTAAAATTTTTAGAAGAGGAGCAAATACAATGCATGAACAGAGTTTCAAGGTAGACAAAAGGAAGCTTGCCCAAAATGTAAATGGAACACATAAACAAAAGATTATGTATATATTAAATATATATTTAACCCTTTGCACTCAAGGGCTCCGGAGCGGAGCTATTTAAAATTTGTCTTCAAGGTCGAGGGCTCCGCTACGGAGACAATGCAAATAACAATATAAATAATGCGTTTCTTTTAATGCGTATATCAAACTTGCATGTGAATGTGATCTTTTCACTAAAATCGCTTCGAGTTGCTGGTAATATAAATGAAAAAGTTGCAAAGAGTTAAGTAATTAAATAAAAAATGAAAGTTAAGTTCTTAAAAGAAAGAAATATTTATATTAAAATAGAAAAATTAAAAAAAAAAGTATAAAATCAAAATCCAAAAAGAGAATAAAATAATTACAGCGGGTAGAAAACGAGACGCGGAAGTAAAAGAAAAAATTCAGCTAACATTAAAACCGTAATGGAGGCAATGATTGCAGAGTACAAGAAAACTAGGGGATTGCAATATCGGTATACCGGAATACCGAATACCAGTATTTTGAGCCATTTGTACAATTTTGTAATACCGGTATTCACAAATTGAAATACTGTTTTTTCGGTATTTACTACAAATTTAGAATTCTTATCTGTGAAATTCTTATTCTTTTCTGAGAATTCTAATTTTAATTGTCTTATTTGAGAACTAGAAATTCTTATCTGTGAAAACAAGGTTGTAGTTGTGAAGAAAAAGTGTAATATTTCGATATTTTTTTTTTTTTTAAATTGATGAGTTTGTTATTCACATTGTATTTGCATATCATATTTTAGAGCTCAAAATATTCTTCACGTTTATATGTATATATATATACTCATAAATAATACCCCATAATAATGAATAAGAATCACTTCAAAAAACATAAAAAATCAGTTGATAATACTTCGGTTTGGCTTCATTATTTATATGATGAAAAGAATAGGGTGCAATTCAAAAAATGTTCAAAAGTTATTAAAGTGCTTGGAGGAAATACAAGCGGAATCCATACACATTTAAAAACAAAACATGATACAAATTTGTTGAAAAGGAAATAATCTAATTGTGATGAAGATACAAACTTAAGCAGAGTTTCTAAGCCCAAGCCATCAGGAATTTTAGATTATTTTGAAAAAAAAAAAACAATTTGGATGAAATTATAAGTAAAATGACAACTTTAGATGGTTTGCCATTTCGAGTGTTTTTTGTGATATTTACATTCTCTAATAAAACTGGCGAATAAAACAAAACAAAAAAAAAAAACTTGTATTTTCTTTCTTTTTCTAAAATTTCTACTACCGGTATTAAAACCGGTATCCCGGTAAGATCTAAAAAATACCGAATACCGTATTGAACTTTTGCTCCGATATTGCAATCCTTAAAAAGGACGAAGAGCAGAAACAAGGTGAGGCAGAAAGGAATGGATAGTTAAATCAATTTGAAGTGTTACTTTTTTCAGAATTAGTGGTTGTCGGGTTATTGAAGTACCGAGGGCTTTTTATTACCGTGTGGATTTGCAAGCCGGTGAAAGATTGTGGTTTATTTAATTGCCGACTTCATGCGGATCTGAGCTGCTTTCATTGGCTTGAAATTTTAAATCGAATGCTACGATGCACTTATATCTGGCTATCTGTTTATCAAAATTTTCTTTCATTTTAATTTTAATCTCTTTTTGGGCATCGTGTAACGGACATCTAATTGTACCGTCAGCTTTTTTTTTTTTGTTTTTTTTTTTTTTTGTAATCACCTTACTTTGTCTCATAGTAGGAGATGTTTTTCTAATATTTTTTCTGTAATTTATTTTTTTTTTTTTTTTTTTTTTTTTTTTTTTAATATCAGCAGTTACATTTTATAATCAACTTAAGATGTGGAGGTGTAGTGGTACTTAATACCACATTGGAACTCTGTAATCGGTACCCCCCCCCCCCCCCCCCCCCCCTTGCCCGTTGCCCAAGAGCACACAAAGCAAGAAGTGGGGAAGAGAGGAAATAAACAATCAGGCAGAAAGGAATGGATAGTTAAATCAATTTGAAGTGCTACTTTCCGTCAGAATTGGTGTCATAGAACGGTTACTGAAGCACCGAGGGCTTTTTTTTTTTTTGCAGTGCGGAGGATTTTATTTGAAAGCCGTTGGAAGATTTAATTGCCGACTTGCCGCGCACATGTGGGCTTCATAAATCGAGATTGTTTATTTCAATAGGAGTCATAGAATTGCGGCCGATGAGTGGATAGAAGATGGGAGTCAGTCTTGGGTTCACGAAGTGCCTTGGCCCCCTAGGGTCTAACTCTTGTCTAGAAATAGAGAGCATTGATAGAATAAACATGGGCTATTAAAAAGCCAATTAAGTGATCAAGGGTCGGTCCCATCAAAAGTAAATAAACATATGAAGAAGTAAAATTAGAAAATCATGCATTTTTTTAAAAATAAATTATTAAGTAAAATTAAAGAAGAAAGGTAAGGAAACAAGTAATATAAAAAAAAAAAAAAAAAAAAATAAAGTCAATTCCTACTTTTTTTCTCACTGTATTGCAGAAAGTACTTTATAAATAATTTTCATTTCTTTTTTTTAAGATTATCTGGCGCCATCTATTGGTAGATACATGCAACTTAAATGTAAAAAAAAAGTAAAATTAATTAAATAAATTTAATTAATGAATTAATAATATTTGAAAAAAAAACTGTATTAACATCCAATGTCATCCACTACAAGTACAAAAAAAAATGTATCTCAACTTGTATGGATGAAAATGTGTTTATGAATTTTATCAAATCAATACAAGTAATATAAAAAAAAAAAATTTTTTTTTAGTCAATTCCTACTTTTTTTCTCACTGTATTGCAGAAAGTACTTTATAAATAATTTTCATTTATTTTTTTAAAGATTATCTGGCGCCATCTATTGGTAGATACATGGAACTTAAATGTAAAAAAAAAACTAAAATTAATTTATTAAATTTAATGAATGAATTAATATTCTAAAAAACTGTATTAACATCCAGTGTCATCCACTACAAGTTCAAAAAAAAAAAAATGTATCTGAACTTGTATGGAAGAATAAAAATTATTTTATTAACGACTATAAATTTGAACAAGATATAAATATAGAGAGAGTGGGAGCTAATAGAAAGAATTAAAAATATTAAAATTAGGAAATCATGCATTTTTTTAAAATAAACTAAAAAGTGAAATTAAGGAAGAAAGTTAAGGAAAAAAACACTACGGTATGGGGCTGTCATTGCTAGAAATGAAGACTAAAGGAACAGGTCAGGGTCGAAATCGCCGCGAGAACGATTAATCCAGTTAGTCTAGGACAATTGTAACTTATATAGGACCGCCCTTGGGCGTTTAACGTTCTCCTGTCAGTGTGAAATCGCATCTCGGGAGATTACAAATTTCATCATTCGGAATATGCATAAAAGATTTGCATAAAAATTTTCAGCAAGCCTGAGCATAAAATTTTGAATATTAAGGAGGCAAGACTGTGACGAATGTCATCATTTCTAAAGTACCATGGAGAGTTAGTAATCCTTCTAAGTAATTTATTTTCAATTCTATTAATGTGGTTAATATGGTACCTTGCAGCAGAACCCCAAACTGGGCTAGCATAAGTTATAATGGGACGCATATATAATACATGCAAATGATCAGCTTATTTTCAAGTGAAAAGGGGGGAAAAGGGGTACTTTTATTAATGAATGGGTAGAGCATGCGAAGACAAGTATTATATTTATTTTAAATGTGATTAATATATGTTAGTTTGTCATCAAGGAAAACTTGCAGATACCTAGCATTGTTAGTCCAGTTAATCCTTTGGTTAAATAGATACAGTGGGTACAAAAAGTATTTGCACACATACAGTTTTGTTTGCAATTCATAAAAAAATGCATTAAAAAGTACAAAAATGGGCATTTTAAAAACACAATAACTTTATTCATCTAAAATAATTTGAAAAAATACAATAAAACAAGTAAAAAAAAAATTTTTGCAGTAAAATTAAAATATCTTATGTCAAAAAAGTATTTGCACACTCAACTCAACTTTAGAAAATTTGCATTTTTTTGCTAATTATTTGATAGTCATCCCGCAGTAAATAACATATAAGTAAGACGACTATAAAGGGAGGTAGTGTCGATACTTTATCAGTTGATTGTTGATTTCAATTTGTGATGGCACCTAAGAAATCTGAATTGCCAATCTCCTTGCGAGAAAAAATTGTTTCTCTTCGTGAAAATGGCCTAAGTTATCGAGAAATAGGTAAAAAAGTAAATGTTTGCTTTTCTACTGTTCGGTACATTATAAAACGTCACAAAGAAAGAGGATCTACATCAAACACCTTGCGTTCTGGACGCTTAAAGAAACTTTCACAGAGAATTAAGCGAAAAATTATAAGTGAGGCATCAAAAAATCCATTTGTTAGTGCGATAACATTAGCCAATGATGTCGCTTCAACATCTGGAGTTCAAATTAGTGCCCAAAGTATTCGAAATGTCCTGCACGATGCACAAATTTATGGGAGATCTCCAAGGAAAAAACCTTTTATAAATGAACGAAATAGACTCAAGAGACTCGAATTCGCTAAGAAATACACTGAAGTGACAAAAGTCATGGGATACCTCTTAATATCGTGTCGGCCCTCCTTTCGCCCGGCGAAGTGCAGCAACTCGACGTGGCATGGACTCAACAAGTCGTTGGAAGTCTTCTGCAGGAATATTGAGCCATGCTGTCTCGATAGACGTCCATAATTGTGAAAGCGTTGATGGTGCAGGATTTTGGGCACGAACAGACCTCTCGATGATGTCCCATAAATGCTCGATGGGATTCATGTCGGGCGATCTTGGTGGCCAGATCATTCGTTGGAATTGTCCAGAATGTTCTTCAAACCAATCGCGAACAGTTGTGGCCCGGTGACATGGCGCATTGTCATCCATAAAAATCCCATCGTTGTTTGGGTACATGAAGTCCATGAATGGCTGCAAGTGATCTCCAAGTAACTGAACATAAGCATTTCCAGTCAATGTTCGGTCCAGTCGCACCAGAGGACCAAGTTCATGCCATGAAAAAACAGCCCACACCATTACGGAGACACCACCAGCTTGAACAGTGCCTTGCGGACAATTTGGGTCCATGGCTTCGTGGGGTCTGCTCGACACTCGAACCCTACCATCAGCTCTTACCAACGGAAATCGTGACTCATCGGACCAGGCCACGGTTTTCCATTCATCTAGGGACCAACCGATATGCTCACGTGCCCACGAGAGTCGCTGCAAGCGATGTCGTTCTGTCAGTAAAGGCACTCGTGTCGGTCTTCTGCTGGAATAGCCCAAGAAAGCCAAATTTCTCCGCAAAGTTCTAACAGACAAGTCCCTTGTACGTCCCACATTGATTTCTGCGGTTATTTGACGCAGTGTTGCTTGTCTGTTAGAATTTACGACTCTTTGCAGACGTCGCCGGTCTCGGTCGTTAAGTGCAGGCGGTCTACCACTGCGCTGTCCATGGTGGGATGTTATGCCTGAAATTTCATACTCTCGGCACACTCTTGACACAGTGGATCTGGGAATGTTGAATTCCCGAACGATTTCCGAAATGGCATGACCCATGCGTCTAGCTCCAACTAACATTCCGTGTTCAAAGTCTGTTAATTCCCGTCGTGCGGTCATCATCACGTCAAAACCTCTTCACATGAATAACTTGAACAGAAATGAAAGCTCTGCGAAAGCACTGCGCATTTATACCTGTTCTACGCGATGCTACTGCCATCTGAAAAGTTGCATATTGCTATCCCATGACTTTTGTCATTTCAGTGTATATCAATAAGCCAATTGATTTCTGGAAAAATGTCATATTCTCCTACTAGAGTAAGTTCAATATCTTTAAATCAGATGGCAGCAAATTAGTTTGGAGAAAGTCTTGCACTGCTTTCCATATTAAAAATGTATTACCTACAGTTAAACATGGAGGAGGCTCTGTTATGGTTTGGGGGTGCATGGCTAGCAAAGGAGTTGGTAATTTGTGTTTCATTGATGGGAATATGACGGCTCGAACCTATATTGATGTGTTGCGAGATAACTTGCCACAAAGTGTAATAAAATTGGGTATCAGTAATTCGTACTATTTTCAGCAAGACAATGATCCCAAGCACACTGCCGGTATAACGCGAAAATGTGGTTGCTTTATAATGTACCCAGAAGACTTGCTACTCTACCACAATCACCAGACTTAAATCCTTTGAAAAAATTGTGGAATTCTTTGGATTTAAAAGTAAGAAAAAAGAAGATTTCAAGCAAATCTGCACTTAAACAAGCTCTTACTGAAGTGTGGTCAAATATTGACCCTACTGTTACAGAAAATTTAATTAAATCAATGCCAGCAAGATTACAAGCAGTACTAGATGCTAATGGAATACATACTAAATATTAGTTATTTAAAATTTTCGTATATATTATATTTCTTTTGCATTCATGCGGGTGTGCAAATACTTTTTTGACACGAGATATTTTAATTTTGTTGCAAAAAAAAAATTGTTATTTATATTATTGTATTTTTTCTGTTTAAATTAGGTGATTAAACTTATTCTACTTCGGCAATACCAATTTTTGTATTTCTTAATGCTTCATTTTATGATTTGCAAGCAAAAATGTAAGTGTGCAAATACTTTTTGTACCCACTGTAAATACTGTTGTTCTAATGCAGCTGGCAAACACTTAGACAGCTTGGTCTTCGATGCCTTAAGGCAAACGCTGCACAGACGTTACTCACTTTGCATTACCCAGGGGGCGCGTGTAACTTGAAGATAAGGCACGGACGTGAAGTAACAATGCCCCCGCAACGCTCTACGATCCTATTAGGACTGGGACCTACGGTTTAAAGTGGATTCCGAACCACAACAAACATCCATGGCACCGCCGGGACTCGAACCCGAAACCTGTGGTACCGAACGCCAGAACGCTAGCCCCTCGACCGTTCAGGTCCAAATAGATAAATGTTAGGAGGAAGGATTCTTCTCCTCGTGAATAGTACAGCCTCGGTTTTGTCGACATTAATTTTAATTTTCCATCTAGTAAGTCAAGCTTCAAGATGCGAGAAATAATTTGTAAAGTTGTTGTTGTGACTAATCCTCAATGTCCTGCAGTGCGCGACGGATATCCCATGAGTGATCTACTCAAGAATGGAGGGAAAGGGGCAGCTTCTGTTGTGGTAGAGCACCCGTAGGTAGAAGTCTGACTTTTGCTCCGTGATGCTCTACAGTCATATGAAACCGGAACCTAAGGCTTAAAGTGGATTCCGAAGCACAACAAACATCCATGGCACCGCCGGGACTCGAACCCGAAACCTGTGGTATCGAATGCCAGAGCGCTAGCCACTGGACCATTCAGGCTCATTGTTTGTAAAATCGTTTTGAGGTGGTTACGACAGCAGTAAAAGATGCGAATGTGTTTATTAGATTTATTTTGAATGTGTGGCAGGTGTCGAGAATGACACAGGTAGAATGAAGCTGCCAACGGCCGTACCATGCTAAATATACCGGTTCTCGTTAGATCACCGAAGTCAAGCATCATTGGGCGCGGTCAGTACTTGGGTGGGTGACCACCTGGGAACACCGCGGGCCGTTGGCATTCACAAATTTGGGACCTGAATGGCCGAGTGTCTAGCGCTCTGGCGCACGGTGCCACAGGTTTCGGGTTCGAATCCCGGTGGTGCCATGGATGTTTGTAGTGGTTCAGAATCCACTTTAAGACGTAGGTCCCGGTCTCCTACGACTGTAAGAGCGTCATGGAGCCAAAGTCAGACTTCTACCTACGGGTGCTCCATCGCAACAGAAGCTGCTTCCTTCCCCTTCAATCATGAGTACGTATGGGCTCGTGGGCTTGGCCAGTCAAGTGGGATAAGAAACAACAACAAAAGAATGAAGCTGGTGTTTAGCTTTCGCCGGCAGTTGGGTGGGGGGTGTCTTTTGTAGATATAAAGTACTGTTCCAGGTTTATTAGCATTTAAATTATTTTTCCAATTAACAAGCCCATTTTCAAGTAAGTGGGAATTGGACTGGATTGGTTTGTCGCTCTACGGTCATCTTGTGCACACTTTGGGCTAAATAGACCGGGAACTACAGTTTAAAGTGGATTCCGAACCACTACAAACATCCAGGGTACCGCCGGGACTCGAACCCGAAACCTGTGATTTCCGATCGCTAACCACTCGGCCACCAGGCCACTTAGTAAGTGAGAAGGTTATGAATAAGGTGCTTAAAGTTCTTGTGTTGTGTAATGTTAGCTGAGCTCGTCAGCGTAAAAGCTAAGTGTAATATTGTGTGTCTATGGTTCATAAGAAGTATAAAGAAAAATGTGTGGAGCAAGTGCAGAACCTTGTGGGATTCCAGCAGACTATCTAACCCAGAAATCGATGTTTTTGACCCAAACGAATCAAGTAACGATTATTGGGAAAGGAAATAATAAGCTTAATTAGATGAGATTTGGTTTGGTTTGTCGCTCTACGGTCATCTTGTGCACACTTTGGGCTAAATAAACAGGGAATTACAGTTTAAAGTGGATTCCAAACCACTACAAACAACCATGGCTCGAACCCGAAACCTGTGGTACCAAGCGCCAGAGATCTAGTCATTCGGCCATCAGGACCCAAAAGGTGTTTTTGGTTGTGCTGTTGTTGTTCTAATGCAGCTGGAACTACAGAGACAGTTAATCTTTATAACACTACTCCCACAACATTCTACGATCCTATTAGACCGGGATCTATGATTTAAAGTGAATGCCAAACCACTACAAACATCCATGTCACCACCGGGACTCGAACCCAAAACCTGTGGTACCAAGCGACCGAGCGCTAGCCACTCGTCCATCAGGTCCCTTAATTAGATGAGGAGGGTAATCGTAATAAATTAATTTGTAGATGAGACGCGTTAATCCAAATGCTTTCGTAATATCAAGGTAGATTGTACCAATGGAATGCTGAATATTATAGCCGTGGGTCCTGAATGGCCGAGTGGCTAGCGCTCTGGCGCTCGGTACCACAGGTTTCGGGTTCGGGTCCTGGCGGTGCCATGAATGTTTGTAGTGGTTCGGAATCCACTTTAAACCGTAGTCCCGGTCCTAATAGGATCGTAAAGCGTTGCGGGGGCATTGTTACTCCGCGTCCGTGACTTATCTTCAAGTTACACGCGCCCCCTGGGTAATGCAAAGTGAATAACATCTGTGTAGCGGTTGCCTTAAGGCATACAAGACCAAGCTGTCTAACCGTGTTTGCCACCTGCATTAGAACAAAAAAAAAATATTATAGCCGTAGGTAATTAGTTCGGTTGCTCGTAGATACTGGATGGGAAGATTTTTCTGAAAAACTAAATAGATGGGCGTCCAGATGTTGTCACTTTTAATAAGAAGAATACCGCGATTACGTCTTTCAAACGCTCCAATAACGTTACGTAATAGTCGCTGTTTATGGTTTAAGATAGTCAATGAATATTATACCATGCGTATCCCAAAATATTGATGCCATAACCTTGCCAGCCGACTTTTGCGTCTGTCCACGCTTTGGAATCGGTTCATCACGTGCAGTCCACTCCGCTTGCTGTCGATTGGACTCCGGTGTGAAATGATGGAGCCATGTTTCTTCCATTGTCACATATAGACGCAAAAATTCGGGTTTATTGCGATTGAACAGCTCCAAACACTGATTAGAATCATCAATTTGTTGTTGTTTTGGGTCGATTGTGAGCTCGCGCGGCACCCACTTTGAACAGAGCTTTCGCATATCCAAATATTCATTCACGATATGTCCAACACGTTCCTTTGATATCTTTAGGGTCTCAGCTATCTCAATCAACTTCACTTTACGGTTATCAGAAATTATTCTGTGGACTTTTTTGATGTTTCCGTCAGTAACAGCCTCTTTGGGGCGTCCACTGCGTGCATCGTCCTCGGTGCTCGTTTCGCCTCGTTTAAATTTAGCAAACCACTTCTCTACGGTTGATTTTCCTGGTGCAAAGTCCGAATAATGTTTATTAAAATATAATTACAAATTATATTGATTTATTTTATAAAAATTATATGGATTTAATACTAGTAGCGCCCTCTATGTGTCAGCCTACGAACATTTCAGTCCACCTGTTAATAAAGTCAAGAATACTTTTTAAGGTTGATAGTTTCTGTTAGTTTATTGAGAATGGAAAATAGAGAAGTTGGGCGATATCTCAATGGATAAGAAGGGTCTTTACATGGATTTAGGATGTGAATTATTCTTGCAAAATGGAGTAACTGATATTAATAATTATATAATAATATATAATTAAAAAATACTATTCATGCTATGCGTGAGGAAAAAGATGGTAGAAATAGGAATTTTTTTCAACATTTTGTAAGTGATTTTTTCCGGGCTTTAATATTAATATTTTTAATGTAACCGATCATATTAGAGGGTTCAACACAATGAAAAAGAAAACAAAAACAAAGAGTGATTAGACGAGGTGAATAGAAAGAATTAGTAATGGGACTATTGAAAATATTTTTAATTATAGGGTTACTGGGTTACTCAGTGAACTGATTTTGAAAACTATCAGCAAGGAATTCTGTCTTTCGGAAATTTGTAATTGGAGATCGGGGAGGGGGGATCATAAGACACAGACAGACAGTTTGACATTATTGAGGCATTTTGGTAACGTTAGCCTCCGTATACCTCTATCTTGATGGTTCCTTTGGAGGTAAATGTTTGGTTTGTCGCTCTACGGTCAACTTGTGCACACTTTAGGCTAAACAGACCGGGACCTACAGTTTAAAGTAGATTCCGAACCACTACAAACATCCATGGATCCACCGGAATTCGAACCCAAAACCTGTAGTACCGAGCACCAGAGCGCTAGCCACTCGGCCATTCAGGCCCTTGGAGGTAAATGATAAGAGAAATGGCTTGCTCAGTAAATGAAGTGAAAAAGAAAAAAATAAAAGATAAAATAAAATAAACAAATAGAGAGAGTTGAATAAAATTTTTATTTATTTAGTATGCTCAGAGAGGTGCGCGGACGTTTATTGTTGGTAGGTAGCGTTATGTCATAATTAAGTAATCTTTTAACTAAAGGATTTGGATTGTTAGGAGTGTTGTTATAAAAATTTGTGGCTAATTTGTGAATAAAATTTGTAATGGTAGTAATGTCTAAAGCCAGGGGCATGAATGGCCGAGTGGCTATCGCTCTGGCGCTCGGTACCACAGGTTTGAGTTCGAGACCCGGCGGTGCCATGGATGTGTGTAGTGGTTCGGAATCCACTTTAAACCGTAGGTCCGTGTCTAATAAGATCGTAGAGCGTTGCGGAGACATTGTTACTCCGCGTCCGTGGCTTATCTTCAAGTTACACGGGCCCCCTGGGTAGTGCAAAACGAGTAACGTCTGTGCAGCGCTTGCCTTAAGGCATCCAAGACGTCCATGTCTGTTTGCCAGCTGCAGTGGAAAAAAAAAGTCCAAAGAGCCGAAATGTCATTATTTCGCACGTACCATGGTGCATCAACTGCCATGCGCAAGACCTTGTTCTCCATAATTTGGACTGCCATGCGCAAGACCTTGTTCTCCATAATTTGGATGTCCTTAATTCTTGATTTGCAGGCGGATCCCCATATTTGACTAGCATATGTAATAATGACGCATGTAGACCATATAAATAAGAATTTTAGTGTCTATAGTGGTGTGACTATTTCGTGCAATAAGTGGGTAAAGCTTTTTGATAACTAAATTAAATTTATTCTTGATGTAATTAATATGCGAGTGATACGTAAGGTGTTTGCCCAGTATGACTCCAAGGTATTTTGCCTCATTTGACCATGAAATAGGATTATTATAGATAGTAATGTTAGGACGTTTCCAAGTGTAGAGTACTGCCTCGGTTTTATTAACGGGATCATAAGAGGGGAGTGTATATATATATTTGGTGTTCTAAAATGAAGAGTGATCAGTATTTAAAGCTTTGAATTCGTTTGACAATTTTTTCCAGATTAAATTAGATTACTTTTCGGAAAATGCACATATTTAGAGATAGAATGAAGGTAGAAGGAAGCTGGATTTATTGTTAGTAATAGGTTCAGATGCAGCATTACTCGTATATATATATATACACTGAAGTGACAAAAGTCATGGGATACCTCTTAATATCGTGTCGGCCCTCCTTTCGCCCGGCGAAGTGCAGCAACTCGACGTGGCATGGACTCAACAAGTCGTTGGAAGTCTTCTGCAGGAATATTGAGCCATGCTGTCTCGATAGACGTCCATACGTTTGCCATAGTGTGATGTATGGGTAATAAGAGCTTTAAAGAACGTAGAAGGAAGCTGGATTTATTGTTAGTAATAGATTCAGATGCAGAATTACTCGTATATATATATATATATACAATGGGGGTTCAGACGTTTATGTAGCAATTAGGACTTAATCCTGAATTAAATTTAAATAAATGAAAAAACACATGAATGGTATTCATTAGGAATAGGGTTTAATTATATTATCATCATCGTAACAGTGGCGCAACAGCCCTGCGGTGGACCAAAGCCCACTGCCTACTGGCAGATTTCGAGACAGGGGGTGTTTTGTTTTTACGGGGTAGGGTTGTCAACTTTACGCCCAACAGTCATATTAGATCAGAACTTACGGCTTAAAGTGGATTTCGAAGCATTATAAACATTATGGCTCAGCTGGGACTCGAACCTGTGGTACCAAAGGCCAGACGCTGATAGCTAAAGACTAAGTTAGTGACTGGGGCCCAATGGCCGAGTGACTGGCCATAGGTGCCATAGGTTTCGGGTTCTAGTCCCTGAGGTATCATGGTTGTTTGTAGTGTTTCGGAATCCACTTTAAACAGTAGGTCCCGGTATAATATGGCTGTTGGGCGTAGGGCTGACAACCCTACCCCGTAAAAAGAAATCATCTCTTGTCTAAAAATATGCCAGTAGGCAGGCGACCTTGGCCCACCATGGGGTTGTTGCGCCGTTGATGATGAAGGTAGTAACTATTTTTTTCCTGAAACAATTATTTACGAAGTCATAGTTACGTGAAACAGTTATTTACAATAGTTATCTACAAAGAAGTGATACCTGCGAATATTTTTTTTTTTAATGCAGCTGGCAAACACTTAGACAGCTTGGTCTTAAATGCCTTAAGGCAAACGCTGCACAGACATTACTCACTTCGCATTACCCAGGAGGCGCGTGCAACTTGTAGATAAGCCACGGAAGCGGAGTAACAATACCCCCGCAACGCTCTACGATCCTATGAGGACCGGGACCTTCGACTTAAAGTGGTTTCCGAACCACTACAAACATCCATGGCACCGCCGGGACTCGAACCCGAAACCTGTGGCACCAAACGCCAGAGCGCTAGCCACTCG
Organism: Caerostris darwini; assembly: GCA_021605075.1. Taxonomy (NCBI): domain Eukaryota; kingdom Metazoa; phylum Arthropoda; class Arachnida; order Araneae; family Araneidae; genus Caerostris; species Caerostris darwini. Next base: position 18,640 of record BPLQ01011293.1, on the reverse strand, counting down.
GCCATTCAGGCCCCGTACCTATGAATATAAATTTATTAATATATTTATTTGTTTAGTATCAAAATTTGAGTGTAGTTTTAATATAACAGCAAAAGTGTTTAAAACTTAAGAATTCCTTAAATCAACGTAGAAATAAAAGGGAATTAATAAAAAACATTAAAAAATTTCCTTTCTTTTGCCAGAACATCAACGTAATAGTTTTTTTTTGTATTTTTTATGTTTTTTCATTTCAATAAAGCTTATTGCCAAAAACATGTTGCATTTTAAAATTATGGTAAACAAATTAGATCTAGCTGTTGCTAAATAATGCTATTAAATTATATTATAATACATTATAGTACTATTAATTAAATAACCTTATGCATTATAATACTAATAATATGCATTAATAATACATACATTTTAGGCAAGCCCGTTTAAATCAACATATAATTGTGATTTTTTAGGCATAGATATAAACAAGTAATATAAAAAATAATTTTTTAAAGTCAATTTTTACTTTTTTTCCACTCTATTGCAGAAAGTCCTTTATAAATTAATTTTCATTCTTTTTTAAAATTTATCTGGCGCCATCTGTTAGTAAATATATGCAACTTTGATATAAAAAAACCTAAAATTAATTAATTAGATTTAATGAATGAATGAATGAATATTTGAAGAAAACGGTATTAACATCCAGTGTTATCCATTACAAGTTCAAAAAAAAAAATTATTTGAACTTCAGTATATAAATAAAAGGTATTTTATGAACGATTGAACATTTGAACAAGATATATATAGGGAGAGTGTGAGCAAAATAGAAGGAATTGAAAAAAAATCAATCCATCAAAACACTTGTTTAAACACATTTTCGCACTTGTTATAAAAACGAACCAAATGTTAAAAACCCTTATTAAGTGTATATAATGCCGTGTATCGTTCTTTTTAACATATTATTACATTGTTTTTATACAATGCATAAAGAAGTTAAACATATGTGTGACAAATTTCGAAGGGTGTTTTTTCCCCATCTGCGTGTGTTTTCTACGGCAAGTAAACAAATGCTGCCTTTATGAATCTGCGTGCTCTTGATTTAGGAATTGATTCCTGATATATACTATTGTGCCCAAAATGTTAAAACAACTTTTATTTTTTTTCAAAAACTCTTTATTTATTCTCCCAAATTTGTTTCATCACCTTCAAAGTAATCCCCTCCGGACACAATGTACTTATGCCAACTTTTTTTTTTCCCAAGACGACGACGATTTGCCAGATTGACGGAGAACCTTGGTTGCTTAGCAACCTCTCTCTCCTGCTTTGTGAGTGAGGAAAAAAAGGCTTTAAGCCCATTGATTAGATAGGAAATTAAAGTAATATAAGTATATTAATAATTTATTTAAAAATTAATTATTCGAATTTTTTATTAATTAATTAAAAAAAAATTACGCATATATAATTTTTTTATATTATTACTATAATTTCAAGAAGGTAATAAAAAAAATAGATAAATAATAGAAACAAACAAGTCGAGAAACTGCATGGTCATTCGGAAAGGAGGATATCGCAACGTTAATGAATATTATTCAGAACGGCGCGAGGTCTTTTGCGATTTTTAAAATCAGAAATGTCGTTAGTTGCTTAGATCATTCAAAACGGAATTATTAATATTTGGAATAGAATTATAAAATTTTTTTTTGCAATTTTATACACAAATTGTTTAAAACTTGGGAGGGAAAGATTTTTTCCCAATCCTCAATGCGTGCTAAAAAGTCGTCGGCAGGGATGGCCTTCAACGCGCGAGCCGATTCACGTTGAATCTCTTCAATCGACTCAAAACGTTGTCCCCGAAGTGGTCTTTTGAGTTTAGGGAATAGCCAGAAGTCGCACGGTGTGAATACGGTGGGTGTCGAACGATATGGGTTTCATTTTTGTCACGAAGAATCAATGCAGTCTGAACTGGCGCATTATTGTGATGCAAAAACCAAGAGTTGTCTTTCCATAACTGTGGCTTCTTTTCTGTGAATAGCTTCACGCAAACGAAGCACAACACTCAAATAATATTCCTTGTTGACAGTTTGGCCCGGCGGAAGGAATTCATAATGCACCACAATACGGTAATCGAAGAAAACAGTCAACATGACCTTGATTTTTGAGCGAATTTCCCCTTCGTCACAATATTCACTCGATTGATCGGTTGTTTCCGGATCGTAAGCATGAATCTTAAGTCTCATCCTCCAGTTATGATGCATTTCCACTTGTAATGATATATATATCTTAACTTTAATTTTTTGGAATACACTTTTTAGCTTTAAGAGAAAAATTATAAATATTTTTAAATTGTTGTTGTTGTAATGCAGCTGGCAATACATACAGTTATTCCTTATGCCACAAGCAAGGGCTGCACTGCTGTTAATCATTTAACACTACCAGGGGGCACGTGTAGCTTGAAGATATGCTACGAAAGCGAGTAACACTACCCCCACAACGCTCTACGATCCTATTAGTACCTGCACCTACGATTTAAAGTGGGTTCCGAACTACTACAAACATCCTTGGCACCGCCGGGATTCGAACCCGATACCTGTGGTATAGAGAACTAGACTCAGCCATCAGGCCCCTAGTAAAAATGATCTTTAAAACCTGTTGAATTAGGGAGCAGTGCATTAGTCCTCATCTACATTTGTTTTGGACAAGTGTTTGTGTGTGTGCGGCCTGGTGGCTAACGCTCTGCTATCAGGGGTTTCAGGTTCGAATCCTGGCGGTGGCATGGATGTTTGTGAGTTGTTTAGATTCCATTTTAAACTGTAGGTCTCGATCTGTTAGCACTCGTGTGCACAAAATGACCGCAGAGCGATAAACAAAACCAATCAAGTGATTGTGCTTTTCAAATTAAACAAGTAATATAAAAAAGAAATTGTTTAAAGTCAATTCCTACTTTTTTTCACTATATTGCAGAAAGTCCTTTATAAATAATTTGCATTCATTTTTAAAAATTTATCTGGTGCCATCCATTGGTAGATATATGCAACTTAAATCTAAAAAAAAATAATTAATTAATTAAATTTAATTATTGAATTAATACTCGAAACACCTGTATTAACATCAAGTGTCACCCACTACAAGTTCAAAAAAATGTATTTGAACTTGAGTGGATGAATAAAAATTATTTTATTAAGGATTTAAAATTTGAACAAGATATATATGGGGTGAGTGAGAGCTAATAGAAGGAATTGAAAAAGGGATTTAATGATAAAGGATTAATGATAAGGGAGCGCAGAAGATCTACCTCCCCGTGGTGCAGCTGGTAACACTTTTTTAGTGGCTAAAAGATCTGCAACTTGGCATTGTTGTTAGATTAATGAACTCTGTTTCAACAGGTATTGTTGTATTATTTTGTTTTTGTTGTATGTTGTATGTTTTTTTTTTCGTTGTTCTTTTTTTGTTGTAATTGTTCATAATCTGCCATTGAACATAAAAAAAAGGATTAATGATAAAAAAAGGATTTTAAATTGTAATAGAAGAATTATCTTGTGTGTGTTTTTTCTTCTGGTTCAAACAAGCTACTTTGAATTTTTCGCACACTTTATGGCACTCCTTCCAAACATTTTCCCGTCGTCTCTGATGGAAGTCCATTCCCACAATTTGCTAGCACACCAAATAATGAATCCAGACAAAAATGATAATTATAAATTCATCAAAGCGAGATTCTTTGGGCAGTTGCAAAATGTATAAAAAACCACGCTTGTGTTCCCACACAGCGATTGCACATTGCTCTCTTATGATGTTGCCCATCCCTGAAGCATTAGACAAAACAATTATCAATTGAACATGTTTCTAAATCCGCGGCTAAGCGAAGGGACTTTTCCTTTTCTGTAAGATGAATCCAGCTAAGCAAAACACAGTATAAACCGTAAATCTCATTAAAGGTCCCATTGCATCAGCCAATAAGAGACGAATCATCAGCTAACTGTTTTAAAAAATTGTTTATATAATGATATCAGAGATATCTTGCATTTGAAACACACTTTCTCACAACAAAAGTAGCTTTGGCGCCAGCGAAAAAACGCAGATGGCCCAATGTTTGTGCCAATCCCTGAACTATTAATTGTAAACACGTTGTTAAAATGATTGGTAAAAATTACATACTGTTTAATTGTAAATCCATTTCATCTGCTGGACTATTCATGATTGCTGAATAATTTTACAACTATTTTATAATTTAGTTCTTAATAGATTTTATAGTTTAACTCCTAATAGGTTATATAATTTATTTATTAACGCTCACAAGTCGAAAATCCAAAACCGCGTTTAGAATAAAAAAATAACAAAAATAATCAGATTTCGTTTAAAGCAAGTTCATTTATACCACGCCTGAATGGCCAAGAGGCTCGCGCTCTGGCGCTTGGTACCCCAGATTTCGGGTTCGAGTCTCGGCAGTGCCGTGGATGTTTGTAGTGGTTCGAAATCCACTTTAAGCCGTAGGTCACGATCTCATATAACAGTAGAGCATCATTCAGCCCGATCAGACTTCTTCTCACCCACATTATTTCCAAACTGTAAAGGGGCAACTCAGCTCTAGGCACAGTGGTGCGATGTGGTGGTGGTAGTAGTAGACAACATGTGTGATCACAAATACCAATACAGGGAAGGTGCTCGTTGTTATATGTTTACAGCGTGAATTGAGCCACACAGGTTTCGGGTTCGAGTCCAGGCGGTGCTATGGTTGTTTGTAGTGGTTCGGAATCCACGTTATATCGTAGGTCCCGGTCTAACATTATCGTAGAGCGTTGCGGGGGCAGTGTTACTCCGCGTCCACAGCTTATCTTTAAACTACACGCACCTCCTGGGTAGTGCTAAGTGAGTAATGTCGGTGCAGCGCTGGCCTTACAGTATCCAAGACCACTGTGTAAGTGTTTGACAGCTGCATTAGAACAAAAAAAATGACGAATGTAACGTGATTTATATTTTGTTTAAGCTTGTAATCTTTTGAGTAAAGTGCCCGTTAAAAATAGTATGCAATATGAAATTAAAATATTTTAATAAATTTATATAAATAATAAGGAGCCTGAATGGCCGAGTGGCTAGCGCTCTGGCATTCGGTACCACAGGTTTCGGGTTCGAGTCCCGACGGTGCCATGGATTTGTGTAGTGGTTCGGAATTCGCTTTAAACCGTAGGTCCCGACCTTATATGATCGTAGAGCGTTGCGGGGGCATTGTTACTCCGCGTCCGTGGCTTATCTTCAAGTTACACGCGCCCCCTGGGTAATGCAAAGTGAGTAACGTCTGTGCAGCGCTTGCCTTAAGGCATCCAAGACCAAGCTGCCTAACTGTTTGCCAACTGCATTGGAACAAAATAAAAAATAAATATAAATAATAAGAATACAATTTCTTTACCACCTTTAAGACAACCCGACATGCTGATTCCTTTAATGAGTTTTTAAAAGGATTGCGTCGAATAAGAAAAGATGTTGCACGAAAAACTACACAGCCAAATAAATTCCCAAGGATGCATTAGGAATTGTATCTGAATAAACTAAATTAAATTTGGTATATTTCTTCAAGGGGCCTGATGGCCGAGTGACAAGCGCTCGGTGCCACAGGCTTCGGGTTCGAGTCTCAACGAGGCCATGGATGCTTGTAAGTGAGTAACGTCTGTTCGGCGCTTGCCTTAAAGCAGAAAAAAGACAACTGTCTAAGTGTTTGCCTAGAATTGCCGGCTGCATTAGAAAAAAAAACAAGTTATATAAAAAGTAGTAAAAAAAAAATCAAGTCTTACATTTTTTTCATTATATTGCAGAAAGTCCTTTATAAATAATTTTCATTCATTTTTTAAAATTTATCTGGCGCCATCTATTAGTGGTTCGGAATCCACTTTAAACCGTAGGTTCCGGTCCTACAGGATCGTAGAATGTTGCGGAGATAGTGTTATTCCGCGTCCGTAGCTTGTTTCCAAGCAACACGCACCTCCTGAGTAATGCTAAGTGAGTAATGTCGGGGCAGCGGTTGCCTTATGGCAACCGTCTAAGTGTTTTCCAGCTGCATTAGAACAAAAAAAAAAAATTATGGGGTATATGCATATTTTGCAATCATCTTTTTGTCTTCAAATGCGACACTTCAAAATTATAAAAATGTTATATAATTAAAAAACTGTTTTTATAGGTACGCCTAATTGTTATTTACTTTTGATCATTTTTGTAGCAAATCATCGCCAATGGCACAACAGCCCCTAGAAGTGGGTCAAGGCCGTGAGCCTGGTGGCAGATTTCTAGATGGGATATTGTCATTTTACGGGATAGGGTTGTCAGTCCTACGCCCAACAGTCATATTTGACAGGGACCTACAGTTTAAAAAGGATTCCGAACCATCCATGGCACCGCCGGGACTCGAACCCGAAACCTGTGGCACCGAGCGTCAGAGCGCTAGTCATTTTCAGTCAGTCAGACTCAGACATTTGGACCCCTTTTGTAGCAAATATATATTTTTTTCTAATGCAGCTGGCAAACACTTGGTCTTGGATGCCTTAAGGCAAGAGCTGCATAGACGTTACTCACTTTGAATTACCCAGGGGACGCGTGTAACTTGAAGATAAGCCATGGAAGCGGAGTAACAATGCCCCCACAACGCTCTATGATCCTGTTAGACCGGGACCTACGGCTTAAAGTGGATTCCGAACCACTACAAACATCCATGGCACCGCCGGGACTCGAACCCGGAACCTGTGGCACCGAGAGTCACAGCGCTAGTCACTCGTAAATCTGGGCCCCTTTTGTAGTGAATATAATATAAAAAAATATACTGTACTTCGGAGTCACATTTAAACACGCGCAAAAAAAGGCCTCGTTCACTTGTATGAACTACATTTGCCCGCTATTGATAGGCCTGAATGGCTAGCGCTGTGACGCTCGTTATCGCGGGTTTCGGGTTCGAGTCCCGAAGGTGCCATGGATGTGTGTAGTGGTTCAGAATCCAATTTAAACTGTAGGTCCCGGTCTATTTAGCCTAAAGTGTGCACAAGATGACCGTAGAGCGACAAACCAAACTCACCATGGATATAGATTGAACTTGAATATTTAATTATTAATTTGCTTAATTTTTTATTAAAATATTGGCAGAATAACAGATTGTTTCATTTTTGATGAATTTAAAACGCATTGATCCGGAATTGAAATAAATGTAGAGTTGGACAAAAGTGCGGCATTACTATATCTAAATGTGCTTAAATGTCTAAAGAAAGTATAAATATAATATCTTTATCAACGATATTCCACAAAAGAACAATATCAAAATTAGTCTGTATGCTGAAGACACTACAATCTTAACGCAAGGCCGAAAAACTTGCACTATCCAGGAAAATTTGCAAAATGATATCATTGATTTAGAAAAACTCATTAACTGGATAAAATTAAATGTAGACAAGACTGAAGCAGTTCTTTTCACTTGCAAAAATTCCTATAACCCTCCTAATATTAAAATATACAATAATTATATCACCTGGTCTAAAGAAATTAAGTACTTATGAATTATTCTTGATAGTAAACTTCACTACAGATCGCATATCTACAACCTTAGAAATAAATTCAATGCTCAATTTAGAATTCTCTATCCTTTAATCAATAGAAATTCAGCTTTACCTCTTAATCTCAAAACTTTAATATATCTCTCTTATCTTCGTCCAGTATTAGCTTATGCAAGCCCAGTTTGGGGTTCTGTTGCACGTACAAATTTTAAAATTATTCAAAGGCTTGAGAACTAAACTCTCAGAATGTTAACGAATTCACCCTGGTACTTTCGTAATGACGATATTAGACGAGCTCTCTCGATTCCAAGTTTAAGACAATTTGTTCACAAAATTTCTACTAAATTCTATAATTATATGCGAAACATCATTCTGTATTAAATATCCTACAAAATTACGATTCTGATATTTCTTCCCATAAACATAGCAAAAGACCTCGCACTGTTCTAAATATTTTATATTAATTCCTTACAACTGCCTAGATGAAAAAAAATTCGCTTTTCTCCTAAGCTATTTTTTCTCCTAATTTGACCTTTGCTCATTCTGTTTTATTACATGCAACTGATTTCATCAACGTCTACATTTTTGTTATTTTTTATTTTATAATTTTATTAAATAAATAATTCTTTTTTTTAAAAAAAAAGGGCATTTAATTATCTATTTTGCTTATTAACTCAAAGGGCATGAGACCACCGCTATGTTTCAACATTTTACAATGAAGGAGCTATTGGTAGCTACGCGGCCAAGGATCTCCGTAATAATCTACAATAAGAAATAAGAAGAAAGAATAAATATTTAAAAAAAAAAAATGACATTTGGAAAAGTATTTTAATTAACGAATATGACATCATTAGGTTAAAGTGACTATAAATTGTTCCTTCGCGCTCTTTTTTAATCATCATTTGCACCAAATCTTTTTTTTTTAATCTTCAAAATCTTTTTAATCATCCGTAATTTGTAAAAAGGGGCTCTAAGCAAGAAGGTATTGACGACAATTCTCGATTTATTATACAAAATAGCAGCTAAAAAAAAAAAAATTGCTAAAATAATAATATAAAAAATAGCTACAAAATAGCTGCTTGAGCAACCAAGATGATTCTTTAATTATTAATCTGCTTAATTTTTTATTAAAATATTGACAGAATAACAGATTTGTTTTATTTTTGAGGAATTTAAAAACATACTGATCCGGAATTGAAATAAATGTAGAGTTGGAAAAAATGTGGCATTACTATATCTAAATATGTTTAAATGTCTAAAGAAAAAATAAATATTTAAAAAAAAAAAAAAAAAAATGACTTTTGGAAAAGTATTTTAATTAACGAATATGACATCATTAGGTTTAAAGTGACTATCAATTGTTCCTCTGCACTCTTTTAATCACCATTTGCTCCAAAATCTTCCTTAATCCTTTTATTAAATCTTCAAACTCTTTTTCATCATCCGTAATTTGTAAAAAGGGGTCTAGCAAGAACATATCGACGGCAATTCTCGATTTGTTATACAAAATAGCAGCTGCTTGAGCAACCGAGATGATTCACACCGTACCGAAACACTTCAGTCGCCATTAATTGGATGTTAATCGTAAACACTAGTTGCTTCTGTAAAAAAAAAAATAAAAAAAAATACCTAATCCCTAACTGTTTGAAACAAAACATAGACAAAACATTCCAATTCCTGTGACGCCACTCCTTAGCAAAAGCACTTGTGATCGTTTTGCAACCGAGTATTGGACAAAAAAGTTTGTTTAAATTATAGGAACCAATGGGAGATGATCCTTTTTTCAGTTTCGAATTCATCTGAAACTAAACCCGCCATTATCAATTCTGACTTAGTCTTGATAGCGTTCTTTTTCCACTCTTTGAGATTTTTGCCAATTTTCTTAATCTTTAATATAAATTTTGTATAATCTATTAACTTGTAATCTTTTTTTATATCTATATTTAATTGTATTCATCTATTGTATTATCATATTATATATATCTTTTTTTATTAATTATTAATTGTGAATTTCCGTGTTTAAATTTTGTATTATATTTATTGCTGCATCTATATATATTTATTATCTTCTTGAATTATATTACTGAGGTAAGTTCATTTTAAATATTAAAATTTTGTATTTAAGTATTTTTTCTGTTTAATAATATTTTTTATGAGTTAAAAGAATTATGTGTTCATTACACTGTCTCGCAAAGTCATATGCGGTTATTCATTGGTTTTAATCTTTAAAATAGTTTTTTTTTTTTTTAATTTTTATATTATTGTTATTTCGGAACTTTATTCCATTGAATATTTTTAAATAGTAATTTGAAAAGAATAGTAATAGTTAATAGTAATTAAATTTAAAGTAAATTTAATAGTAATTAAATTATTTTTAATAGTAATATTTTTAAATTAACTGAGTAACTAATATTTTTGGCCGGATTTTGTTATTTTTTAATATTTTTATCTATTTTGTCATTTTCTGCAATAATAATTTGAATAGGAGAACGGAAAATTATCACTTCAGTGCATAACCGTATATGACTCCAAGTCATATGCGATTTTTCATTAATTTAAATTCGTTTGTCATATAATATTAAAATAGGTTTTTTTTTTTTTAATTTTATTGTTATTTCGGAACTTTACTTATTGAATATTTTTAAATTAATTGAGTAACTAATAGTTTTGGCTGGATTTTATGTTATGTTTTAGTATTTTTATCTGTAGATATTTTGTAATTTTCTGCAATAATAATTTGAATACGAGAACGGTAAATTATCTCTTCAGAGAAAAAAAAACACCGCCATTTAGGTTTGCCGATTTGAAAAGTTTTAAATCTATATTTATATACTTTAATGATTTTTTTCCTTATGAGATCACACAAAATGCAAATGTAGATAGAAAAAAAAAAATGAATTATTTTTTAATTAATTATGCTTTTCTAGGTATGTATGTATACTTTAAATAACCCTTAATTGTCCTCATAGTTAAACTAAATGCAATTTAAATTTGATAATTTATCTACTGTAATGCCACTCTTAATAATTTAAGGAAAACAATCATGTGCATCTCATTAACCTCATGTATGCATATCCTTGACAAACAGGCTGAATTTATATATTATTTATATGGAACCTGATAGCCGAATGGCCTGGCGCTCGGTACAGGTTTCGGGTTCGAGTCACGGCGGTAATATGGATGTTCATAATGGTTTGGAATCCACTTTACAACCGTAGGTCCCATGTTTAGTATGATCGTAGAATGTATCACGACTGTATTCATTGATTTGAGATCTGCTTTTGAACTATTTTTCGTAACTTTGTGATCGCTCCATATTTTTCAATCAATTAAAGAATTTTCATAATGTTTTAAATTAAAAAAAAACAAGTTTAATCAATTAATTCAACTGTTTGATTAAATTTTTAAAATAAAGTTAATATTTTCCTAATTTCAAATTGCTAATTAATTTGCAAATTTTTGAACGACACTTGTTTATACATCATCTAATTAATTACTGATCTATTCAAATAATATAATTAGATAATCTGACTAGATAAAGCAATTAAATGTTCGAATCGAACAATTTTCCTTAATATGAAAAGCTGTATCTGAAAAGTATTTTTTATTTACTATAAAAAAGTATTGTGTAAATCAAAGTTAATATTTAATAATATTTATTTATTTTTATTTTAGTGAGGTTTATTCATTTAATTTTATTTTAGGGAAATTTATTTAGACTTTTAATTTTATGTTAGTGAGATTTATTTAGATTTTTAACTTTTTTTTCTATCTAATCTATTACTGATCTATTCAAATGATATAAATAGATAATCTGACTAGATAAAATAATTAATGTTCGAATCGAATCGAATACTATATTCGAATCTTTTAACATGAAAAGCTGTCTGAAAATCATTTTTAATTTACTATAGAAAATTATTGTAAATCGGTCATATTTAATATTTAATAAGATTTATTAAGGTTTTTATTTTTATTTTAGTGAGATTTATTTAGATTTGTAAAACGTTTTTTCTTTCTAATCTGATCTATTCAAATATAAATAAATAGCTAATCTGACTAGATAAAGCAATTTAAATGTTCGAATCGAACAATTTTCTTTAATATGAAAAACTGTGTCTGAAAAGCATTTTTTTATTTACTATAGGAAGTTAGTGTAAATCGGACAAATTTAATGTTAAGTAAGATTTATTTAGATATTTATTTTAGTGAGATTTATTCATTAATTTTCACTTAAGCGAAATTTATTTCGACTTTTAATTTTGTGTTAGTGAGATTTATTTAGATTTTTAAAACTTTTTTTCTGTTTAATCTATTACTGATCTAGTCAAATGATATAAATAAATAATCTGACTAGATAAAACAATTAATGTTCGAATCGAACAATTTCTTTTAACATGAAAAGCTGTCTGAAAATCATTTTTAATTTACTATTGAAAATTATTGTAAATCGGTCAAATTTAATACTTAATAAGATTTATTTAGATTTTTATTTTAGTGCGATTTCATTTAATTTTATTATAGTGAAATTTTATTTAAACATTTAATTTTATCTTAGTGAGATTTATTTAGATTTGAAAAACTTTTTTTCTATCTATTCAAATGATATTCAATGATATAAATAGATAATTTGATCTATTCAAATGATATAAATAGATAATTTGACTAGATAAAACAATTAATGTTCGAATCGAACAATTTCTTTTAACATGAAAAGCTGTCTGAAAATCATTTTTAATTTACTATAAAAAATTATTGTAAATCAGTCAAATTTAATATTTAATAAGATTTATTTAGGTTTTTATTTTTACTTTAGTGAGATTTATTCATTTATTTTTATTTCAGCGAAATTTATTTCGACTTTTAATTTTATCTTAGTGAGATTTATTTAGATTTGTAAAACTTTTTCCATCTAATCTATTACTGAATGTTGCTTTTCTGTTAAACTACTGTTATCGTATATATTTTTCATAATACGTATCTTTTCTTGAAAAAAATTTCATCTAGTTCGTTTTGTTTCTTAAACAGAAGTCGTTTTCGTTCATGCTGCTATTTATTTTTTTTTTTTTTAATTTATTGAAATGCTATGAAATTGTATATGAGTAGTTTGACAATCATTAATTTTAAATGATTTGAGGAATTTGAATGATAAATAATTTTTTTTATTGTACTGTGAAAATCGACAATGATTCTCACTGTACGTACGACAGTGATTTTCACTGTACACGGAGTAGTCACAGTCAGTTTGACTTGTAAGTAGAAAAACTGCAAAATATTAAACAATAATTAAAAATAGCCAAAGCTTCTACATTATCCATTTTTTTTTTCTAAGCAGGTTTACGCATTTTGATTTCATTGCGTAAATAGTCAGCATGCATTCAGGTTAGCGCATTGATAAAAGGGTCTAATTTACTAGTTAGCTATAAAAGAGAATATTTTCCTAATTTTTAATTGTTTACAGTTTGTTTATTATTATTATTATCATGTGTGTACATGATGTTGTCCTGGTTAGAAATTCGTGACGCAATCCAAAAGTGCAGCAAGCAAATAAAGTGATATTCCAAATTTGCAAATTTTGGCGGGAAAATTGTAGTTTGGCCCCCTTAACTCTTGAAATGATTCAGGAATTTTCTGGAGAATTTGGCTTTCGCTTGGAAGTGTTTTGTAGTAATGGTTTTGAAGCACGTTTTGGCTTTGGATTTTAAACATTTGTATATCCAATGTCTATAAGTACTCGTAGTGCATTGATAAATTCTTTCTTCTTAAAGTTTATTATTTATCACTTGTGGTAGTTTCCCATGCCTATTGAGCTGTATAGTGCTTCTTATTGTATTTGGAATACTTCATTTATGACTAGAATTTTCAAATTTTGATACATTCTTTAAGCTATTGAATGTGACAACGTTTCTTGTAGAATTGGGAATATTTAACTTAAGCTAGATCATCTTCCGTGTTTCGATTTTTCTGAAATATCTGGAAATCTTTTTTAAAAAAATTTCCAATTATATTTTAAAATAAAACAAACATGATTAGGCAGGCTGCAAAAAATGGTATCGAATGGACGCGATTGATTGCATAGATCCAAGATATCTATACATAGCTTACATGCATATGCATCTTATAAGCATTAATCTCATCTATGCTTATAATTACATAGATCTCTTTATGCCATTTATGTATTATATATATTATGTATTATTACTTATATATTATATAAAAAATTATATGACATCACCCAAAATTTTTTCAATTTCAAAAATTCGCATTTACATTGACTATTTGTGAAATAAACTTTTCAGTGATGAATATTTAGAAATCTAAAAAGAGAATGTTTAACTACTGATTATACCTCTTAAATATATTTCATGACAAATTATATTCGGTTTTGTGTGTGTGTGCATGTTAATTAATTACAATATATTAGAAATATAATATTTAATAGGAATCATTTCAGTTATTCTTTTAAATAAAACGGTTTCTTGTATGGGAATAAATAGAATGCAACCTAGTGTTATCTTTTTTTTTTTTTTTAATCTTCGGATATTGGTTGTTATTGGTTGAATCTTCGGATTCGAATTTTTATTTTTCGGATATTGTCAGTTGGCTTTTTTACAGAAAATCCTGATTTGTCTTGAGAAAACATTTTATACCGACACGTACTGTTTGTAAAAATTTTAAAGATTTCCATTTTTAAATCTTCATAGATATTTGGCGAATTGATTCAGACGAATTGATCGCATCGTATAACATTTGTTGACAAAACAAGTTTCAAAGCAATTTTCTTTAATTATTTTGAATCAAAAAGTGGATCCGATCCGATTTACACCGGCTTGCAATTTTTTTTTTTTTTCTCCTGTCCTGCGTGTTTTCTTGTAACTTCCACTTCTTTGCCGCCTAAATACTTGTTCGGACTAACATATTGGCTTTTTTTTAGATTTGTAGTTATTTCTCATAGGAGCGGTGAGTCCGATAATTATATCATGAAACTCCAGAATTCACAAATTTCTTATTTGCAAAAATTTTTTTTTCCCCCTTATGCAGCTGGTAAGCACTTAGACAATTGTCTTTGATGCCTTAAGGCAAGAGGTGCACTGACATTACTCACTTAGCGTTACATAGGAGGTGCGTGTAGCTTGAAGATATGCTACGAACGCGGAATAACAGTAACCCCGCAACGCTGTACGATCCTATTAGACCGGGACCTACGGTTTAAAGTGGATTTCGAACCACTACAAACATCCATGGCACTGTCGGGACTCGAACCCTGAAACCTATGGTATCAAGCGCTGGTAGCCACTTGGCATTCTGGCCCCTTTGCAAAAAATGAAATTAACAGAAAATATTGGATGCTGGGATAAAAATGTAATTCAATTAGATGCAGGAAAAAGCATCGGGGAGGGGGTGCAAAAGAACTGAGTGCTAGGTAACTGTAGTAGTAGTAGTTTAAAACGAAAACGACTATACATTTTTTTTCAACAAATGCTCATAAGTTTTTTTTCCCCCTAGAAATTGTTGTCTAATAAAATTATGCGCAAAAAAGTACTCCCATAAGGTACTATTGAAGGGAAAATTAATGTTCCCAAATGTATTAATTGCAAAGCCATCGGTCATCTTGCAGCCTGGAGCGGCTGTCCCAAATTCCCGAAATTTAAACTCCCAACTCCAATAGACAAGCAGTTTAGCATCCAAGATATTAATTTATTCCAAAATACAATTTTCTTCATAAAAGAATTTATTTCTTTATTTACTGATGACATCAAAAAATCTTCCGAATTTAATTAACCAAATAAATTCCATTAAGAAACAAAGATGACAAACTGCAAATATTCGCAAATTGTAGGTGCTCTAATACTTCTATTAGGTTTCGGGTTCGAGTCCCGGCGGTGCCATGGTTGTTTGTAGTGGTTCGAAATCCACTTTAAACTGTAGATCCTGTCCGTTAGTAGAGCGACAAACCAAACCATATTAATACTCCTATTAATGTCCCCTAATGACTCGATTGGGTGCAGGTCTAACTCAGGGACGGATTTAGGCTGAGGCCCGGGCCTAAGGCGGCAAATTTTTAGGGGCGGCAAAAATTTGAAATCGAATTCAAATACTTCTTTTTTTGCTTTGACAACCTCAAGATGTCAATATTTAAAGGGTAGAATGATTTTTTTTTTAAATAATTAATCGTGCGAGTAGTAAAATTTTAAAATACCTAACAAATAGGTACTAAAAAAAAAGATTTACTGTAAATATAGCATTTATCTATTGACGTTTGAGTTTTCATAAATTTTTCTTAAAAAATCTTAAATGTAGCATTTATTTGCTCATCATTATAATACAAAATATTAATTAACCATATTTAATTATATATACTATTCATATTATTATTATATAGAGCGTCAAATTAATTTGGTCCTAAAGCACCATCGAACCCTCATCTGCATCTGTTTTATTCAAGTGATTGTGTTTTTCAAATTAAAAAAAGGATTTTTCTTCCATTTCAGATGGCTTACTCAGATTTCATATCTTTTGCCAAAGGAGGAGTATTTCAGTGCAGACCTGGCTGCACAGAGGACTGTTCACTGGACAGTTGTGAGTACATTTTCATTTCACATTTGCTTGCATTGACATATACTTCTTGTTTATGTATTAAATTTGTATTTCTAAGGCAGGGTTTCTTATGCAACCCTAATTAACCGACCCGCTATCTTAACAATTTTTTTTTTTTAGTTAATTGTTATTTAATTTAATTCAATTTAACTTTTCATCTAGTTTTTTTTAATTCAATAGTCCTTCCCGTAAATCTTAAAAAGCTCTGGTCTTAACTTTAATTCTTCATTTTGTAATTCTATTTGTAAAAAGAAGAAAAAAATTGTCACCTTTACCAACAAAATATGTTGGTTTTTGAATTATAACATCTGTAGTGGCGCCATCTATCGGTAAGCATAAGATTTATTTTTTTTTTCTTTTGAATTGGTGTATTTGTTTGCGAAGGATTTTCAACTTGTATATTAATTACACAAAGATAAAATGATGAATCCTGTATGCTATTTCTATAGTGCTTTTTCTTACTAGATAAACTTATTTTGATTTTTGTCTTTTCAGGCCCGGCCCAACGACGGGCGTTTACATATGTAAGCATATTTTTCCATTCTTTTCATTTATTACTGCTATATATTAGTTTAAATTGTATTAATCCTATAAGTGATGTTTGACTAAATTGAGTAGAAAAAAATTGATTTAATTACATTTTAAATAGTACACTTTTAATTGTCATTGATAAATATTTTTGAGCATTGTATTTTAATTTTCAAAACATCAATAATTCCAATAAGATCATTTTAGTTGTATTGAAAAATTTTATTCTTTTATAATTGCATTTATGAAAGCTACAAATGTGAGGCAACATTTAAAACCCATCAACAAATAATTGTTTATGCACTAAATATAAATTTATCAGAAATATGTTATAACAGTTAAGTTAAATGTTACAGGAAAAAAAAAATAATTGTGATAATAGAAATAAAATGAAACACACCTTTAGTTTATTTTTGAGGTAATGAGAAGCATAACTATGAATTTATTTGCCTTTTAAATAAATATATGTCTAAATGTTAATCTCTCACATGTCAATTTTCATCATCAAAAGATTGAAGAATTCCTCTTTTTTTATATATTTCATTATGGTGATGGTAGAAAAGCCTAATTCACATAAATATGGCATGGAAAATTGTAGTAAAATTTTCATAGCTTTTGAAATATTGACACGCATTCTTCTAATAAAGTTTCAAAATACAATTTCTTATAACTATCTTCAATCCACAATCGGTGGATGTAATTACGTGTTCTTTAGTTAATATTAAATGTTCAACTCCACAATTTACATGTGCCAAAGTCTCCTAGGCTACAATGGAAATTTTTTGATAAGGAAAATCACATAGACACTAACACTTCTAGTGCCAATGCACTACACTTATAGTTATCGCTCCTAGTTTTTCGGAAACATTTTTTGGTGCATAGTCGCTTTTTGTGCACTTTTTAAGTGAATAAAAGAAGGGAAAAAAATCCTGTCAAATAGGTTAGTTGTTTGTAATGAAAAGCTGACTTAGAGCAGGAAAAATTGCTAAGAAACAATAACATATTCATATACATCTTAAAATCCATATTTACGCATCTGATTTCCATAAACTTGTTGATCTGAACTAATCAAGGTAGTTTATAGAAATAAATTTGATTTTAGCATAATTACAAAGAAAAGTACAGAGAAGAAGAATTTTGTTAGATTTTGTAAGCTAAAAAAAATTAATTCCGCTTTTTTAGTTTTACTTAATTAGATCATATCTAATGTGTTTGCAGAAAAGTAATTTCACATTTAAGCATTTAAATACATTATGAAACCTGGAATTACTTTTTCGTGAACCCAATATAAAAAGGTTAGTGATTTATGTGTAACAGATGTGAATAATGAATTTTCATTCATTGATGTGTTAGTGCTTAATTTACTTTTCAAAATATGACATTCTGGAATTTTCTTCCTTTCATATATAAAATATATGTAAATGGTTTTGCTGTAACATTATTATTATTTTTTTTTTTTTAAATTTCTTTTGGACCATGAGAAATGTTTCCAATATTTTTAAATGTATGCATTCAAGAGAAAATAATTATTATTGTGTTTTTTAATCTCATTAAATTCCTTTCCAGTTTGAAGAAGTCGTCCAGCGACTAGAAGAGGCAGAAAAATCTGTCGCGATACTGATGGAGCAAAACCAAGTGCTGAAGGAAGCACAAAATAATTGGAGGGTTGAACGGGCTAAGCTCATAAAGGTACAGAGTGAAGAAATTTAATTATAATATTTTTTTTATGATTTGAGTTATCCAGATGTTAAATCAAAATACATAGATTTATCGAAAGGGATTCAGCTATGTTTTTTCTGTTTCATTTAGATTTAATAAAATGCAATCAATTTTTAACACAATAAATAATTTTTAAGCAAAACAGTAATTTTTTCCAAATATTTCACTTATTAATTATAAAAACGTCTTTTATTATCTACAACATTTTAAAAAAGGCATTACAATTTTTGTTAAGAAGTTTGTATTTTGATTAAATTTTTCATCTGAAAATCAAAAGTCTTTATTTAGATTTTTTTGAA
>BPLQ01011292.1:0-18702 GCA_021605075.1 Caerostris darwini | reverse complement strand
AAGAGTAAGATAGATACATAAATAAATGAAATAAAGAAAAACATAAAATCCGGATAAAATCGCAAATATTTAGTCAAAAAAATTGTCCATGGTAATAGTTCTGAATACGATTAAAAAACCCAATTTCTATTTCCTATTGAAACTTCAATTTATTAACCGAGGTTTGGTTTGTCGCTCTACGGTCACCTTGTGCGCAATTTAGGCTAAAAAGACCGGGGCCTGCAGTTTAAAGTGGATTCCGAACCACTACAAACACCCATGGCACCGCCGGGACTCAAACCCGAAACCTGTGATACTGAGAGCCAAAGCACTAGCCACTCGGCCATTCAGGCCCCTCATCATTAATCGAGGAGATGCATTTGATCGCTTTAAACTTTTCCTTCTCTGCAAATATTTAAAATATACGTCAGATTATCCTTTAGTACGGAAGGTTTGGTTTGTCGCTCTACGGTCATTTTGCTCATATTTGAAGCTATTTCGATTCGAAACCGCTAAAAAACATCCATGTCTCTGACAGGATTCGAACCTGAAGTCTATCATCACAGAAAGAATGTAGACAAATTATTTGTATCTCCCTTTTGCCGTACTGTTTTTGAGTGTAATACCCAAGTGTTGCTTTTGGATTTCAATTTCCAAAAAGAGACGTTTTTAATTCAGTTATGTGAAAGGGGGAAATTAATTGAATTTGACAGGCTCAAATTATGTAACAAGTGTTTATTTTATTTTAAGTTTCATGCGGGCAAAACATCAAAATACAACTTTAGTGTGCGTGCATCACGGAAGGAATGGATAGATACTGAAGTTCATGGTAATACTACATCGTGAGGTTTTGATTCGCATCTTTGATATGAGACTGTTTTTATACGGTTCCTGTTTATCAAACGGATTGTTTTAAAATGTCCTACAAACTTAATATTTTATGGATACTGATAAAGTTTCAAGATATTTTATGTGATTTCTATTATCCAAAACAGAAAAAAACGCAACGGCTAAAAACAAATTGGACTGTACCTACAATTCTACAAACAGGCCTGAATGGCCGAGTGGCTAGCCCTCGGTACCATAGCTATCGGGTTCAAGTCCCGGCGATGCCATGAATGTTTGAAGTTGTTCGGAATCCACTTTAAAACCTAAGTTCCGGTCTAATAGGATCGTAAAACTTTGCGGGGACATTATCATTGCGTATCCGTAGTTTATCTTCAAGTTCCCCTAAATAACAAGGGGGCTGAAAGGTTCGTATGCTGGCACATAGATGGCTTCAATAGTATTAAATCCATATGACTTTTAGTTAGCCCCAACATTCAAAAGACTCGTGTATAAATTTAACAGCTGTTGCACTATTAATATGTGATTTATAGCATTTTTAGTGTTCATCACGTGCAGTCCACTCGGCTGCATGCCGATTGGACTCCGGTGTGAAAAGATGGAGCCATGTTTCATCCATTGTCACATATCGACTCAAAAATTGGGGTTTATTACGATTGAACAGCTCCAAACACTGCTTAGAATTATCAATTCCTTGTGGTTTTCGGTCGATTATGAGCTCGCACGGCACCCACATTCAACAGATCTTTCGCATATCCAAATATTCCTTCACGATATGCCCAACACGTTCCTTTGATATCTTTAGGGTCTCAGCTATCTCAACCAACTTCACTTTACGGTTATCAGAAATTATTTTGTGGATTTTTTTATTGTTTTCGTCGGTAACAGACTCTTTGGGGCGTCCACTGTGTGCATCGTCCTCGGTGCTCGGTTCGCCTCGTTTAAATTTAGCAAACTACTTCTCTACGGTTTATTTTCCTGGTGCAAAGTCCGAATAATGTTTATCAAGCCAAGCTTTGGCTTCAATAGTATTTTTTTTTTCGCCAAAAAGCAATTCTTTATTAACACACGAAATTCCTTTTTACCCATTTTTTCAAACTAACAAAAGTTGCTTCACTAAAAATGCTATAACACACATACTATTACTGTAAAATTTATACACGTGTCTTTTGGAGTTTAGGGCTAACTAAAAATCTATCGCCATCTATGTGTCAGCCTACGAACTTTGCAGCCCACGTGTTAAGTTGAGATTGGACATATGCAACGCAAAGAAAATGTATGACGATTCACTATACTTTTATACGAGTTTATAAAGCTTCTATAAAACGTATATATTTTTTTTAAATATTCATCGTTGGGTGTTCGGTTGAACAATGCATTTTAGAGAAATATTAGAATGGTGTGGACAGATAAATCCGGCATTATTCCTTTTAAAAACTAAATTCTTTGAAAATAATTGTGGTTCTGCTATTCATCCTTTGTTCTTACCGAAGCAATAGAGAAGAAATTAGTAAAAACATGAATAGTCAAAAAGCCTTTATGTTAGCAATCATCAAACAGTTGTTTGCATATATTACATAATTATAGATTAAAAGAAAATAATGGTTAATGCTATTCTCTATCATTGTTATTATGGGATATATAACATCCTCACATTGCCAACTGCTAGTTTTGCATATTATTTGTAGTAAATAATAAACATCTTATACTCTCAAACATCGAATCACTATTTTCGACCAAATCTTTAACCTTGTTGATATAATAAAATCTTGCTTATTTTGCTATATTATTTATAGAGATATGTCAAACCCGCAATGATTGTTTTGAAAAAAATAAACGATATTTAAAGCAATTGGAGATTTGTTTAATGGATTTCAATATAACATGCCAGTTTACTTTTTAAAATATACAGAGTTGCTTCTCTAATTGTCTAATAGGATACTGAGCAATACGACACCTGAATCTGACCTTAATCTGAAGCACCTGCTGAACCATGACATGGTGAAGAATCATTTTACAACTTGAACTTGATTACTTTCCACAACTTTGCGTGCTAGGTTTAAACCATGTTGACACATTAATAATTTAATTTTATTTCAAAAAATATTCTTAAAATGAAAATGCTTATTTTTCTTAGTAAAATTTTAAATGAGTTTAATTTTATGGATAAATTAACATGAATTAAACTATTTGGTGAATAGGTTTTAACGATTCGAAATGATATTATACGGAAATATACATTCAATTAAGCTGCTTTATTCTTTAAATGACTGCAATAAAAGACTAAATGACACATAAGGTGAATTTCAAATAAATAAGCACAAAATACAGAAATACATTTCGTTGTCACAAAGTTTTATTATGCAATATCACTTCGTTTACAGAATTTCGGTAAAGAGATTTTTACTAAACACCACCTTACATAAAAATATGAAATTTTCAAAAGGACATATTTTAAAAATAAATATAATTAAAAACTAGAAATATAAGCAAAAGTCACCGTTTCGTAAATCACTAACAATCTAAATAATACTTAGTAATTCGTGTACTGCGAATCAATATAAAAACACTTGTTACATGTGTAAAACTTTATTGAAGAATTAAAATGAATTATAAACTATACAGATTAAAAATAAACATTATTTTTAAAATGATTTATGATGTGTAAAATAATTTTGAGACATTAAAACAACTCCAGTCAAATATTAAAACACCTTTAAAAATTTTTTTTCAGTTTAAAACAATACCTATATTACATTAAATATAATGCTTGTCTTCCATTTAAAAAAAAACAATATTCTTCAATCCAAAGTGTTTTACGTTTTCAACAGTTGAACCTGCTTCAATACATTTTTAACATGCACATGTAAAACCAGAATGCTCAATTATGAGTTACATTATTCTGCATAAAATAATATTGCAAGGTACAGTAGCAAGGAAAGGCATTTTTATATTTTTAAAATCATAAGGAACAAATTATATTCTATTATTACTGTAGTCATTTTGCAAAGATTGACATTTCCTTCTGCTAGATATGTCTGACTTGCTCTCAGATGTGTTATTCCAGTCCTCAGGAGTTGATGATGATCCTTCGGATGAGCACATGTCTTCCCCCATCTTCTTAGATGTTTGCCAAACTTCTCCATGATACAACACAGGATATGTCTCTCCAAATTGCTCTTGTATTTGAATGCTTTTCCACAATTATCACAAAAGTGAGATCTTCCTTCACAATGAGATTTCTGATGTTGGTATAGATTTGACTTGGTAGAGAATGTTCTGCCACATTCTTCACAGCAGTAAGCTCTTTCTCCCTTATGAAATTTTTTGTGATCGTTCACATATTTTTCTTGAGTGAATGTGAATGTTTTCCCACACTGCTCACAAAAATTATTCACTTCCATAGTATGAATCTTCTTATGTCTATTCAAAGAGCTCATCAGAGTGAATGTCTTGCAGCATGCATCACAGGAAAAGGGTTTCTGTCCTGAATGAGTTCTCTCGTGTATTTTAAATACGTCCTTTCGTTGAATTTTTTGCCGCAGGTATCACAAACAAAAGGTTTTTCTCCTGTGTGAATTCGCACATGTCTTTTCAGATTCCTTTTAGATGTGAACCTCTTCTCACAGTATCCACACGGGTGACGCCTTTTTAAATGCTGGTTGGCGAAATGCTCTTTTAAATCTTCTTGAAGTCCAAATTGTCTCTCACATTTAATGCACTTGAATGATCCTTCAGATGTTGTCGTATCCGAAGAAGACATATTGAAGACTTTGTAACTCGGTTTAATTTAGAAAAAGAAAATTTAAAAGCGTGTATGTCAAATGCAGTTATCACTTGCACTTTTATATAATAACTTTAGATTGAAGATATTTTTCACACAACTTACTTAGTTCACATTTTGTGTTGCCAATTTTTCTTACATTAGTTCTTTTTGATGAGAATTAATTTCTTAACAAACTACACACTATATCCGGAACTTAATCTTAGATTAGAAACTGAAATCCTGAAATATATTACAGAATTTGGATTTTACAGAATTGGATTTCAATTTAATAAATTGACAAAAATTCTTAAATACTGTCTACTATTTTAGTTAAAAGAATATGCACATTTTTTTACGGTACTTTTAAAATTTTTTTGACATGGGTAAACACGTATGACATCAATTACAGACCTATCCTGAGTTATATTGAGTTTTATGCGTTATATTGAGCCAAAATATAGTAGTAGCATAGTCCTATGTGCCGATGGTCTCGAAGATGCACCTAAATTTTATATAATTTGACTGCAGGAATTTTTTTAATAAGCGTATTTCGCTTTTATATGAATATCTGAAATTAGATATATTCCATACGGGGCGTGGATGATCGAAGGCCAGCGCTCTGGCGTTCTTTACCACAAGTTTCGGGTTCGAATCCCGGCGGTGCCATGGATGTTTGTAGTGGTTCGGAATCCACTTTAAGCCACAGAACCCGATCTAACATGATCGTAGAGCGTTGATCCACGTCCGTAGTTTATCTTCAAGCTACAAGCAACTCCTGGGTAGTGCTAATTGTGTAACATCGGTGCACCGCTTACCTTAAGGCATCAAATGCAATTGTCTAAGTGTTTGCTAGTAGCATTGCAAATATATATATATATATATATATATATATATGTTGCTTAACTCTCTCTCGTATAAAATAGTTCAGATTGTTCATCTGCATACTCAAGAAGAAACGGCTTAAAAAATGAAAATAAATTTTAATAGAAATCAAAAGCATTCTGTTTTTTAAAATTTATTTTTTCTTTTTGAAAACTGGACTTTCTCGTCACCTACATAATTATGCAGCAAAAATAAAAAACCTCAATTATTTCTCGTGTTCAAAAAATAGTAAAATAAATATATAATTAAAACAAAAAGTGCGTCTGAAATACTAGAAAAGTAAAGAGTTTACTTTTTGAAATTAAATAAAAAGTACGAATCTGTTATTTTCTTCTCGCTCAAAATATATTTTTATTATATATTTAAAAGTGCATCAGAAGTTTGAAATTTTTCAGAGAGCATAATTATTTTGAAGAGCTTAATACTTTTTCTTACAAAGTTTAGTTTTTTTCGAAAAATTTATTATTATATTTATTCCGTGACTTTCTCTAGTCGTCTAGTTTTTTAGTTTTTGTATAATTTTCATCTTATAAAAAGTTACCGGGAGAGAAGAACGATTTTATCCTCAAGACATTTTAGCAGTAATTCCGTTTCTTTTTAATGGAGTTTTTGCAGAGTGTTAGGGAATGAAAGGGCATTTTTTACTTTTATTTCCTGATGGACAATTTTCTTTTGAATAAAATCTCAAGTAAAAATTTTGTGAATTATTTTTATTGTTTCATTTACATAAATATATTAGCAATTTGTATGCTTAAATTAGAAGTGTTAAGTGAGATATTATGACTTTTCTCTAAATCAATTCTTTTTTTAAAGTTTATATTAATTTTCTACAAAAAACCAATACAAATTTATGTTTAAAAAAAAATTTTTTTTTTTTTTATTTCGATATTTTTTTTTTTCTTGAAAACCTTCTTGAAATTATAGATTGAATATATATTTTCTTTTGAAATACATATTTCAATTTCTCATACATTTTTCTTCTTTAAATTATAGAATAGAATTATAGAATGCTACAAAAATTCTCGTATAATTTTATATGTGTTTATATGTTAGTAATTACTTTATTTTTTTTCCCTTAAAACTTAAGTAGTTACTTTATTTTGTTATTTATTTTCTTAAAAACTGTCAAAAAGGATTTAACATAGTATTCGAGCAAATTATTTTATTTTCCTTTTAATCAGAATGAAATCAATTATAAAATAATATATTAATAATTCATGAAGTTAGGATTTAACTTCCACGTACCAATTTTTCGCACCAAAAGAAAAATATTTTGAAATGAAGAAGTAATTTACGGAAATACTAATGTACGAAACTAATTAGATGTAATGGTCAGTCTAGCTATTTGTGAAAAAGCAACTTAACTAGTCCTTCGGACGGTCCCACAGGGCTCCAATTTCTCCCTACTTAGCATCTCCACATCAACAGATATGATCGGATATACAGGGGAAAAAAGGTGTGAAATGCTAAATAACCCACCTTAAATAAAGCATACGTTGCAATAAGCGTTTTCTGCTTATACTTAAATAAATTTTAATCAATAATAATATTTATCCAGTTAGAATTTTTTTTTAAATCAAAATTATTACAGGTTTGATTATAATCTATTAAATTATGTTATTGTATTCTATTAAATTTATAATCAAGGCTGCCATAGAAAAATGCATAGCATGTTGAAACACAGGCATAAATGATTTTTAAAAAAAAAATTATTGCATGTTTATTTACAATCTATTAGATTATTTAATAATGATTATTAAATTTATAATTACAGGTTTTATAGAAAAATGTAAAGCCTATTGAAAAACAGTCTTAAATGCTTTTTTTAACTCAAAATTGTGAATTAAACAATCAAAACAAAACAAACATTGAATATGTATTATATTTTATGATTTTTTTAATTAAAAATGATACAACCGTAATAACACAGTTTTAGATATAATTCAAACTCAATAGCTGATTACTAGTGAATAAAAAAATTTTATATGATTTTAAGTATTTACTAGCTAAAGAATTCTAAAAAAGAACATCATGATGAATAGGATAATTAAATAGAATGTAAATAACTGTGAAACATTTTCTTACTTTAATTGTAAATCTGTTTTCCTCTATATTGGTTCAATTTATTGATGAATACGTTTAATTTCAATTAAGAATATCAAATTTTATTACGAAAGTTTCCATTGTAAATTTACTTAATATAAATGATATTTATTGTATCTTATCTGTTTAGTTCGAACAATTGTTTATGAATTTTTAAATGTTTTTCCATGGAAACAGAATTTTTGCATAATGTTTTAAATCCTATCTGCTATTCTTTAAAACATATTCTATTTTAAAGTTTACAAGAAAAAAATTAAATTATAAGACGAGTAAAAAGATGGCAAAACATGGTCAGTAAATTTACCAAACACTATCATGATAATTACTAAAAACATGAAATTGTATGTATATATTTGTTTCGAATTTGAATGTAAAGCTGAGAAATAAATCAAAATTAATATCACTAATTTTCAAAACAATACCACTTTGAATAACTTTCATGTATTAGTATTTCTTTTAATATGCCGAATCAAATCTTCTTTTTTTTTCTGTTGTTGAATATTAGTTGGCGTCCTGTGCCACATGCCACTGATCGCCGATGATAGGAGGAAATAATTCCTGAAAGATTTTTGAAGTATCCCGCATGGGTTTGGTTTGTCACTCTACGGTCATTTTGTGCTTACTTTGAGCTCATTAGACTGGGACTACAGCTTAATGTGAATTTCGAACCACCAACAAACAGCCATGACACCGGCAGGAAACGAACCTGAAGCATGCAGCATGGGAGGAAACATGGTAAACTCACACCAGATAACCAGACTATCGATGCGAGAAGTTTTATACACGTTTTTACAGTCGTCATCGAACGACTTGTGACTCAGTGGCAACGTGCGCCGCTGGTGAACATTAGGGCTGAGGTTTAGTCTGCTGGCGGTTATGTTGTAGACACAGTTTCAAATAACGAGCAGACTCGATAGCATTTGTGATGTTAAGCCAGACTACTGGTAGGAGTTTTCCGGATTTTCTCCCCTATGATAAACAAATGCAGTCCCCTAAAAGTCCTCCCAGAAGGCACTGTTCTCCTCCTTCACTTGGTCTAGATGTTGTTGTCTGCAAGTGAGATATGGAAAAAATAATCGTCATCAAGTCTCCCCTTTTCTGAAATCAGTGACTGCAGTAGAAGCCGCCAACGGATATGAACCCAAGTCATCCTGCAAGTTAGTTGAGCACTTTATTTCAAGACACACGTCGAGCCTTGCTTCCTTTAATAAAGCTTTTCTCCTAATGTTTTTACGCAACTAACACCTGCACATAAAACTTGAATTACTTGTTTATTACTTGAATTACTTTACAATGAGATAACCACTTCAGTAGGTCAACATTGATCCTTGAATTTGGGAGAAACATGCTTACGGCGATATCCATAGGCTCGCTATGTACTTCTCAGATTCAATGGAGCGACTTTTCAACTTTCTGCTTCATCGTATTTAATTCCGGGAATAAAATAGAAAGATCACGATTTGATTGCTTACAATACTAAGCCCCGTAGATTAGAAAGTCAAAGCACTAATCCCAGTTAACTTCACATACTCAATCATATTTAAAATTCTATTTACACATTAAACAAACCTTTAACATGAATTTTAATTCTTCAATAATATATTTTTATGCTAACTAAATACTACAGCATTAGAAAATTAGAAATTCTAACTTCGAAATAAAATGGAGATTTCGATGCAAATGGTTATTTATCAATTGAATTCCAAAACAAATATTTAGTTTCTGGGGTTTTTCCCCAATGAATGATGGAGAAAATTATCGACAATTTCCGATCTCGATTTAAGTGAAAGATTAGCTCTAATCTGTATACAAAGTTCTTAAGCCCAGTATCATTTAAGCTTACTGAAGCAAACTTTTTCTTGGCCTTATCTACTTGAACTAAGTATCTGATTAGCCAAACTATTCGTACTTTACTTATTTTATTATCCTGGAATAATCAATGAAAAGTAAAAGGAAAACAAATATATTAGTCACAATAAACAAATTCTTCTTATTGATATCAGAGCCCTACATACTTGAAATGGAATCGAACATATTTTATTAAAAGTTTATGAATATGCAGAAACTTCGTATGACAGGATCGTAAGATTTCTAACATATTCTGTGCCAAGCAGGATGCTCGAATAACTCCGCATTATCCCTTATGGACAAGAATACTAGCTCGGCTTATATGGAAGTATTGACTATACTTATGTGATGCATAATTTTCGACGGAAATGTGAAAGAAAAAATATGGAAAATGCGTTTCAATAGAAATAGAAACAACAGTAAATGCATATAACGTGCTATTTACATACGAAGGTGAACTAAGCTTATCATTCACAGCGATACATGCATGTGTGCTTTATATTGGTAAAGAATATACGATCTAACATCATCATCACACTTCGTGTTTTCCCTTTTATGCACACAAAAGAGAAGGCAAACGACCAACTATGTTTCATTCTGAACAATTATGTAATAACAGGGATTTTATACATCAATAAGGAAAAACTCCAAAGCAGACAAATCTGGTAACCGTTACGGCATCACAACTTGAATATGTCACCCAAACTGCTGATGGTTTGAGCTTGAGATTTGGTTGGGCAAATCGGATGGCTTTAGATTTGGTTTGTCGCAGTTACATCCATTTCTGCACACTCTAGGCTAAATAGACAAGGACGTACAGTTTAAAGTGGATTCCGAACCACTAACAAATATGCAGGCTTCCGCCAGGATTCGAGTCTGAAACCCGTGGTACCAAAGGCCAGAGCGCTAGCCAATTGGCTATCAGGCCACTCGAAGTCTAGAATCATATATACCAAATGCTGTTTTTTTTCTGTGTGTGTGCGAGTGAGTCGCGCTGCGTTACGTATACCATATTACCAATAATATGCATTGGAAAGACATTAACTTTTGAAAGGATTTTTAATGGTAATTGCCTCACGCGTGGAAAAGAACTCCTCAGACAGCATTAATATAGCTGTGAGATGCTTTAAACTCATTTTCTCGATCATTATCGAGACTCCTCGTTTTTGAAAGCAGTGACTGCAACAGATGCCGTCAGTGATTCGAATCTCAACCCTCTTACACGCTATATGGGCAGGTAAACACTTAGAACATGTGAACACATGACAATATGCATGTGAACACTGTGCCACGGTTTGGAACCGCTGCAAATAGCACCGCTAAATCAATAATCCAGAAGTAGAAATCACTTGACATTATAATCATTTGTGCTCCTATTACTCTACTACAAAAAAAATTACAAGAATTAAAATAAATATATGATAAATATAGTCTATATTACATATATCAGGGGTCTCCAAACTATGACCCGCGGGCTAAATCCGGCCCGCTACAGCGAATAGCTTATTGTTGCTGTAATAGGTTGGATAAAAAAACACAGAATGATAATAACTCGGTTTTATTTAGTTGCTAGGTAAAACTTAATGACAAGCATAATACGCAGAAAATTTAACTTAAGCATAACAATTAACAAATAATTGAAATGAATCCCACTAACATTATAAACTAGTGAACATCCCGCGGTTACCTTCGGTAGTTATGTTGGGGTAAAGAGTATCGCATATGTATGTATATCGTTGTTTGGAATGTATATATCCTGAATCAAACATATGATTTTTATCCTGGAAATCCCTCAGGAACGGAAAAACCAAATTAACACAAATGAAACCGCCGGGTATCCACTTGTAAAAAAATACTAATGAGATTTGTGTAATTGTGATTTTTCACTGACAATAGTTGTGGATCAATTTTACTTGTAATTATTAAAAGAGATTTAAGATGCTCATTGGTTAACTTAGACTAGACTTAGGTTGTGTACTTCATTTTGGAGAATGTTTTCTCACACACGTAAGTAGTACCACAGATTAATTAATGAGTTTTTAATTTTTCTGTCATTATAAATAATGGCAGAAAAATTAAAATAGTTTTGGCTCTTGGTACTTACTGGAGTAAACAGTACGGCCCTAAAGCGGGAAAGTTTGGAGACCCCTGACATATATGATCAAAGGGTTTTATTTGTGTGTGTGTTTACGTAGTCTACCATCAAAATATACTAAACATATACGACTCTTTGATTCTCAAAAGTGTAAGCATCCATGTTCCACAGAAATATATTAAAATTAAGCCGCTCCTTTTTCTTACTAAAAAAAATAACATATATTTGTTCTAAATTAGCAACGCAAAATCTCTCTTTCTCTCTCTCTGTATATAGATATATGCACCCACACACACAAAGAGAGAGAGAAAGAGAGAGATTCTTTGAAAGCAAATCAAATCTTATGACGAAGTTAGCAGCTGCATCTCACAACCTTGAAGTTGTTTTGGAGGGAATGTTTCTCGTTTTTTGAGATGGAATTCAACAAACACTTCTGCTAGACTCAACAACTCAGAGCGACAAAGTTCTTTGTAAACACTTTATGAAGACAAGCGGATGATATTGAAAAAGAAGCTTGTTATACTTTTAAATAAAGTACTTTCGATGGAAATAAGTTTCCATGAGAAGATTCAAACTAGTTTTCACATGAGCAGCTGCCCTATTTTTTTAAATCTTTTTTTTTTATTTAAAAAAAAATAAATTGTTATATATATTCCCACAAATTATTATTAATTATATGATAAAGTTGCCAGTCAGTTGAACACAGCCCATACAGTAGTAACAAAATAGAGAACACTCTCGTATTCGCATGAAGACTCTAAATTGTACAATTTGAAAAATTTTTATGGGTCTGAAATTTTTTTTATTATTAAAAGTAATTTTAAGAAATGTAATTAGTGCTAGTGGACAGCAAGTATGTCTTCTGAATTAAAGAAATTCCGTTTAAAACTTAATAAATGATAATGAACCAAAATTATTTATGTTAATTTGGGAGCCCGTGAGCAATTGAGCTGTGGAAGATAAGTCTTGAACATACGCATAGCAATAAATTCGTTATTTGAGATTCAGCGGTTGTATGTTTCACGTTGAAAATAGTGAAAAATTCTAATTTGATAAAAACTTAATTGGCCCATTTGAGGGAGACTTTTTAAAATATGGTTACAATATGGTAACCTTATCGAATACGGAAGGACCCTTGGAAGGGCTGAATTTGTTAAATATTTGCAGTAATGGCAACTGATTTCAAATTCAAATGTTCTTCAATAGGCTATATATAACATCGTCATTTTTCGTTACCTTCGAAGAAAAGAAAACAGCCTTTGCCACTCAAATAATTGATTTATCGCTGCGTGTACATCTAACATTTATTGCTCTTAGCTCAATTACATTAAGTATTCTATCGCTCATTTCGCGGGACCCAATGTGGACAGCGCGGTTTGCGGTTAGGAGACTTCTCCCACTTAAACAAACACTTCGAAGATCACAGACATGGCTAAACGCATTGCATGAGTTGCAAGCCTGACTTGTTGAAAGTGCGCGATTACGAGTATGAGCTTTAGAAAACAATATCAGGAATTTGTCTTTTTAAATTAAAATGAAAGATTTATTAGATCAAAATTATTTTAATTCCCACTTCCGAAATATAATTAAGAAATCGATACACGTGATATTATCCTTTAAGTTCATTCCTCCCTAAATATCCTCCTCTCTGGATACAGGAATAAGGATTGAAACGTGCCCGATTCTCTATTAATAAGTGAATGGAACTTCTTTTTTTTTTTTTTTTAAGGGGAGATCAAATCATTCTATAATTCGTTTCCGGCATTCACTCCCTTTGAAAGATTAGTCAAGTAGCAACGAATTCAAGTGGAATTAAATGATTTGAAAGATTTTCATCAAAAGAAGGGAAGATTCTTTTTACATCAAAGGTCATTGATTCCAAGAAACTGAATCATATGTATGACTGAACTAATAGTATGGCAAAAAAAAAAGAACGGTTCTAAAAATAAATGATAACATCATTTCTTAAAAATTTGACATTAAAAATGAAAATATGAAAGAATCTTGAATACTCCAATTCTCGATACACCGCTGAATCAGAGGAGGCTTGGACGTGGGATTTATTTTCTATGAATTTTTTTGTTACCTTTTCACTTCTTTTTCTCACGCTTTCAAAACGATCGTTTTTTCTCCTTCCTTTCTCAGTTTAATCTGTTTCGAATTTGTTTGTTTTACTATTCTCGGCATCTCAACGGTGAGAATGTCATAATGTTCTAGAATTCAAAGAAAAGTATGGATAAAATGCTTAATTTTATCAGAGGAGGCATGAAGGTGGAATTTAAAGGAATTAGAAAGTTGGGATACAGTTCCGGGAATCAACGGTAGGCCAGTAGCGTTCCAACGGTAGGCCAGTAGCGTTCCAACGGTGCAAAGGGCTACTAATGGGTTATTTTCCAAAATTATGTCATTCTTATATATACTTCGTATTGTAATATAAGAATAATCTCATCCTTCGTATATTGTTAAAAAATAAGGAGTTTATTTGATTAATATAAAATATGGAGTTATTTTTGTTTAATATATAATATAAAATATCAACTTACCTAATTAAATTTCTATATTATACACAGTCCAGTCATATTAATGTGACCACCACCTACTTTCGACGTCAAAGTGAAATAACCAATCACAAAAGGCAGGTGGCAGCACATTGCAGTGGAGTGTATATAAAGAATTTCTCTTAATACCACACTCCACACTCCACTTAAAGCCAGAATATACAAGAGTGTATATTCTGGCTTTTGACAGGTGGTCACATTAATGTGACTGGACTGTGTATATTAACTAAAGAAATATAAAACAATGTTCCATTAATTAAAGAAATCATCATTTCAAGCTCCCATTAATTAATTCAAACGATTCCCTTTTAATTACCTTAAATTTAAAAATCCTCATTAGAAAACAGAACCAGTTAACACAACAGAATAGTTTATCCCCATGTTAGGTAAAATCGGTCTCTACTTCCATTGGCCGGGAACCCCATGATCAATTGAGCTGCGGAGGATAAATGTTGCACAGAGATAAACTCGTTATTTGAGTGGCGACGGTTGTACTATTTGCATTGAAGATAATAGAAAAGGCTCATCTAATATCACCTTGAATGGAACAGTTGAGAGGAATTCTTTAAAATACGAATAAAATTTCTTTTAAAAGCACTATAAAGCATCTGAATTTAAATGAGAGTAACATAAAATAATTTTTATTAGTTAATTTCAGTGTTATGTTGCGTACTGTATTTGAAACGAATAAGGTAATCTAGTAGAATATTAATTTTTTTAGTTTAAGCTATTATTCGTGTGTTATTATTTTGATTTATTCCAAATATATTTTAGTGCACTTCAGGATTTGCTACTTATTTAAAATACATTTAAAAATTTATTTTTTAAACAAAGGTGGGCCTCGCTTTTCTTATGTATATAAAGAACAGACTATTAAAGATAACTTACCCGCATGTGCGTAAAGTATGGGAGAAAACCTGGTAAACTCCTATAAGTCAGCCTAACTACCATTGACAGAGGATTTATCACAATCCCCATCGAGTCTACTATTTTTTAAAGTAATGACTACAACGAACGCCACTAGCAGATTTAAACCAAAGTCCCCCTGCACTTCAGCTGTTCATTTTACCAAAAAGCCACGAGCCAAAGTAAAATCAGTTTAAATTAATTGTTAGTTGTACATCAACGATCCTCGGATTTGACTTAAGTGTATAATGAACTGAAGATAGATGAAGGGAAGACAACCTTCCAACAAGCGTTTAAGAGCAACTGCCCCTCATTTGCGTATCGTACGTGTAAATACATTGTAAACTCACATCAAGTAGTCTGACTATTGATGTGCATCACTTTACACACACTGTCAAAATCGTCATCGACTCCCCTCGTTTCTTAAATAAGTGATTGCAACGGATACGGTATCGGACCGTACGGTACGGTACGGTATATTGAATCCTCCTGCACTTTAGCTGCGCACTTTATCACAAGGCTCAAGTTGGTCCTTGTGTCGTTTAGGTAAGTAATTTTACCCGATATTTTTATCTAACGAAGCGTCTGCTCAAAAAACTGAGAGGAAACACAGAAAGCGCACACCAAACAGCCTGTCACATGCCAGGCGCTTACACATGCTGACCCAATCCCCGTCAAGTCTCCTCGTTTGTGAGAGCGATCATGGCAACGGAAGCAATCTTCGGATATTGACTTGAGCTTTCTGCATTTTACTTGTTTCCATTTCCACATGGCAATGATTCGGGCGTTCAAATGTGTATTTTATTTCCCCTCCCCCCATAAAAAAAATAAAGAAATTCCTTCTAGTCGTACGATAAACGACAGCTGATTTACTGAAAAACTAAATAAAATTCCATTGCATTCCTCAATAAGATATTTGAAAGCCTCGTTTTTAGAAGTATTTTTGAAGTTTGTTGATGTATAATCGACTCAATCCGTAATAAAATCTAAAGAATTTCAATCATGACAATCGATACGTATCAAAATAAGAGCTTTGTATTTCTAAAGTAACTTGCATTCGTGGGCGTAAATGCGTTACTTAAGTACAAAGTCAAGTAGGTGCTTTCGGGGAGGGTTATTTAGCAGGTAATGAGGAAACAGTGCTTACGGTAAATGATCGTTATGTGAATCACACGGAAACACCTTAAACTAAAAGGAGTGAGAGAGAAAATAGTCTTGTTGTATGAACTAAATAAGTTTACTTTCCGTAATCAGATATTTTAAATGTTCATATTGTAGAGTCGAATAATATTATAATCAGTATTACCCAAAATTTATCATGTTTGTTTTTAAAATATCCGCTCATTTTCAAATAGAAAAGTTTGTTTCAATAATATAATTTCTCATTCCCAGTTTATAGCGGGTCAAAACATCATGGATTAAAATATATGAGCTATTTCGTTTTCACATTCTTTAAGGACATTTTTAAGGAAATTTTTCACATTTACATTATTATTGATCTAGGATTCTTTTCTTTCATTTTCTTATGTTTGAAGTATATATTCTATAGTTAAATTTGTTAGAAAGACCATAGAAGGATTTTATATAACAGTAGCATGTTTGTTTATACTTGAGATTCACTTTCTCTATGAAACTCAATATATTCAAATTAAAGAAACAATAAACACTAACAATCGCATCATCACAGGTTAGCGATTGCGAATGATTAAAATCTCAATAAAAACAATTTTGACAAAATAATTTGAATTCACTGAAAAAACAATTACAATAATCCTTAAATATTACAGTTTTTTGAGTTATAAAAAATGGAAAAGACACACAAATCTCTTGCACTATATATATGACGAAGCATATACATCTTTCTGAATAATATCTTTCTGAATAAATGTTTAGCATTAAATTAATTTAAAAATTTGAAATTAATAAATTATAATAATAACTTACAACACAAAACTGTGTAATTTTCAGAATTAAAATTATTTAGTTACAAATTGCAGTTTTTACTTTAAAAGTCAGTATATTTAATAACTAAGTCAACATTGAAATTAAATGTATAACGAAAAAATTCATATAACAAATTATTGTACTACTCACTGAAGAGAAGAATGATTGATATTTTCTTTCAAAATTAGTTTACCAGTGTAATGGTGAATGTTTCAATCGATTTCTTTTCTTTGGAAGCTTCATACATAATTTTCTGCAAACAAATTTTATCACATACGAAGGGAAATAAATAGCCGTTGCCATTGACAGAAACTAATTTAAGTAAACAAAGAAATCCAATAAAGAATAGAAGAATTCCTTACGATTTCGCCAAACATGATTGCACCAATTGTTATAAAGCATTAAGAACAGAATGATGAAGAGATAACATGGCAGATTCTTATTAAGTCACGTATCTGCTATGCAATTACTACCATCTCAGCAATTTGACGTAGGAAAATCTTGTTTCGAAATAATAAGCGACAGTTAAAATGCACCATCTAAAGTAGCTTTTTTTAAAAAGCGTGTATATTTGAAGGGTGTGTTTTAATGAAATCTTTAAAAAAATTATTTTTTAGCAAAGGTTTAAATATAATTGTTTTTAAGAAATGTCTTATATACGATTATTCTTACGAAATGCTCTATAACTTCTAATGTGCTTTTATGTTCATCATTTTATTTAATTGTATATTTCTGAAAATATTTCTAATTCTCGAATAATTAAAAGAAACCATTCTTCTGAAATTATACATTTATTTTTCTTTTGAAATTATATATTTTTACTTAAATATGTTGTTTCTTGGACGACAGCAATATCTGGGCCAAGTCCATGAACCCGTCTGTCTTAAATCGACGAATCTTGATAAAGGGTAAAAAATGCAGCTTCTTTTTGTCCTAGATCTTGCGGCATAAAGACATGGGGCACCCAAAGGAATAAATAAGCCTGACGTTACCCCACCTGGTTATACCCCCGGGCACTGTTATCCCATTTTAGTCGCCTTTTATGGCATGCATGAGCTACAGTGGGCTTTTCTAGCACAGACCCACACGGAAACTTTTTAGGTTATGCAACGAAGAAATTATTAGTATTCAGTTAATAACTTTGAGGTATATAGAAGTTTTTATACGCAGATGGATCAACTAAATAAAAAAAACATCACAGAAAATATGAAAGGATTTATTCATGCTGTATTTAATACTACATTATTTGAAATCATTGAAATTAGTTTGAAAATTCGCTTCCTCCAATTTTTTTTATAGTTTTTTCTTAATTGAAATTTTGCCTGAAATTCAATCAGCATTAATTAGTAAGCTTAAAAGTAGAAAAACTCTTATAGGGGGCATTTTGTCGTGTATGTGAAACAACATTTGCTTTGCTTCCATTAATTTTATGATCTTCACATTCCAAATTCAGTTCTTGCAGTCTTAATAGCCCTGCATCACATACAGCATCCACTTTTTGTTGTTACTTAACAGGCTCTACGCTAGCACTGCTCATTTCTTTATCTCTCCACTCAATAGATTCTTAAATACATTTTATTGCCTTATTTTTAAATTCAACTTTGCCTGACTGATAGATGCCCAACAACTTTCGTCATCTTCAGACACATTGCTAGCTTCTCAACGCTACAACTTCGAACTGAATTAGGATCCTTTAAATTTCACCTATTTTAATATACATATATAGTACTGAACTTATTTGACTCAGTATAACTACTCAGTATATATATACAAAT
>BPLQ01011291.1:1011-14667 GCA_021605075.1 Caerostris darwini | reverse complement strand
ATGGACTTGGTTTAGATGTTGCTGTCGGCACAATTGGGATAAGAAACAATAACAGAGAACAACAGATTTAAAATTAAATACACACTCTCAAGATATTATTAATGCCTCAACATACCGAAAGACCTCACTTGGAGAGTCGCTGCCGAATGGCTACTGACCAGAGCATCTTAGCCGCTGATTCGCCAACCTGCCTACTTGGCTCCGAAAATTTTATGCAATTTATTTCCATCCTGTCTTTAGATTATTGATTCACACATAATCGATACCATATGAAATGAAACAAATAACTTTAACCTAATGCATTGTTTTTACAAGCAGGATTTAAAGAATTCTTCGATAAAATACAGTTTTTCTTGATATTACTTGATTATCAATAAAATCTTACTGTACCGCCTGGCCACGATGGCCGGACGACGTCACGATTGCCCATGTCACGTGGAACAAACACCGCGCAATGCATTACTGGGTAACCCGCTGATTTTAAACTAACCCAGGCTTCTGGGTTAGTTCATAGATACAACATGCATACAAACAAACAAAGATACAGGTGAAACTAATGAAAGCGTATTAAAAATGTATTTTTTCCTAGCTCCGGTAGGGTTTTTTCCAAAATTGTATACCAACTGACTGGTGGCGCCATCTGTTGGCGAGCCAGTCAACTATAACTTGAAGAATTTATTTTGTATGTTTTCTTAATGTTCAGCTGTTATTTTTAATTTTCTTTGCTATTTTGCTAATTTTAATCTCAATTCTTTTGTTTTATTATATTTTATCTTAAAATTTTAATTTTAACTTTAACCTTTTTTTTTTGGGCATCGACAACGGACTCTTAATTGTACCGATAGCTTACCTTTTTCGGTCTCTTGCTATAATTGTTCTCAAGCAAGAGATGTTTTTCCTAAATTTTTAATATTTTATTTTATTTATTACTACTCATTAATTTAAGCAACTTCATTTAATGCAATTTTTTTAACTAACTTAAGATGTGGAGGCTTGTGGTTCTTAAAACCACCTCGGAACTTCGTAACCAAATATCATGGCCAAGTTTCTTTCAATTGTAAAAGTTCGTGAGACAACTTCCGAGGTGAGAATAGAACAAAATTTACAAGGTAAATATCCAGTGACACCAAGGAGCCTAAATGGCCGAGTGGCTGGCGCTCGGTACCACAATTGCTGTATATGAGAAACTAAATTATTTCTTAAAATAATAGTAAGATGTTTAACTGTCATATTTACTTAAAATTGCAAAGGCAGCAATACATAACACACACGGCACAATTAAATAAGAAATATTTACAAATTCATCTTAAAAGCAAGTTCTATTACGGATATTTTTGCCCTTGCGACTGCCTGGAACTCTTCACTCGACTGTCCACTCCCCTTTTCTCTCTCTCTCTCTCTCTCTCCCTCTCTCTCCAATACTCGGTTCCAAGGTCGAACGGAGAGAAACAGATAAGAAAAACGTACAAAGACCAAAGTCTAACATGAGGTTCAACCCGTCCTTTGAAGATCTGTCAACCTTAAACCTTTCACCATTGACCATTTAATTGGTTTCGGGAAGGTATGGCGAATTCTTACTAAGATGAAATGCTACAGACTAACCACTGTTCCTAAATGGACATAATATTATTCTTTACTTTCTTTAAGTTACGACAAGAAAACAAAACAAACGCTTTTTCATTTGAATCTCAGTTCAGAAATAACATCCGAACTTTTACAAGTAGTTATCGATGAATACATTGCTTGTGAGTAAACTGAAAATACACTAATATATATTTTCAAAAACTTTAGTTTAAAAGTGATGAAAAAATTTAAATTTCGAAATCACCTTAAAACTGAAAATATTGAATTATTTTCAGTAAAAATTATTTCCATCCGTGAGTATTTGTTTTATTTAGTTTTTAAAATTAGAAAATAAAATAATTATTTATTATATTAAAATTATTATTAGTGATGTGAAATGAAATGAAAGTTTAGAAGTTTACTTTCAAAATTAGTTTTAAAGTCATTTAATTTAAAATTAGCCACTTGTTTCCATGGTGTTGTTAGATGTGTCTAGATGACTAGCCTCTCACTACGTAGTCCGCATAATTTTATTTATTCTTTCCAACCTAATATTACGACTTTCATGATCTTTTAGCTAGAGCTATTAAAAAAAAGAATTGAGAAAATAGATAAAAAAAAAAACATTGTACATTTGCATTCGGAAGAACTTAAAATATGAAACCCCTTCTATGATTATAGCCTATGAATAATAGCACAATTTAATATAAAATAATTTGAACAATAATAATCATTTAGAGGACCCACTAATATCAGGTTGTTGAAACTTTTTTGACCTTCAATTATAGATTATGTAAATAATTAAATAAAAAAACTGGATGAATTCGGAAAACATTTTTTTAAAAAACACTTTTGATTTTCTCTCGGACATCACAGAACCTTTCGAGTTTAGAAAGAATTACCTGAAATTTTGCGAACAGAAACAATCTGTCAGCCAGTCTTGAATTCTCTTGGCCCCATAGAGGACTTAAACTCTTCTCTTGGGATAGAGAGCATTGATAGGATAAACATTAAAAGGCAATTAAGTGCTCAAGGTTTATCCCAGTAAAAGTAAAGAAACAAATGAAGAAATAAAATTAGAAAAATCAAGGATTTTTTAAAAATAAATTTTTGAATAAAATTAAAGAAGAAAATGTAAGGAAAAAATATTAAGGAATGGGGTTGTCACTGCTGGAAACGATAACTAAAGAAACAGGTCGGGGTCGAACACGACGCGCATGAAGACTAAACCCTAGGCCGCCTGGCCACGATGGCCAGACGACATCACGATTGGCCATGTCACGTGATCGGCCATGTTACTGGGTAACCCGCTGATTTTGAACTAACCCAGGCTTCTGGGTTAGTTCCTACATACAAACAAACAAACAAACAGGTGAAACTAAAAAAGGCCTATTAAAAATGTATTCTTTTCTAGCTTCGGTTGGGTTTTTTCCAATATTGTATACCAACTGACTCATGGCGCCATCTCTTGGTCGACAAAAACAGCGGCAATATGAAACTGCAGTTCCTTCAAATTCCTCACATTTTCAAAGACATAAAGCAGGGAGTTTGCGTTGATTAAACTTATTTCCAGTCTTTTTAGCATTCTAAAATTGTAGGAAGATTTAATGGAATCACAGATGGTTGCATTGCCAATAATTTTGAAGTATTCAAGATTGAAGCAATACTTAGAAATGGAATTTACAGGTACATCTTGATGTGATACAATACAGAGATGCCTCAGCTGTTAACCTATACAACTCAAGAAGGAAACGTCCCCCTGATATGTCGAATCTATATGAAATGTCATTTTCAAAGATCTCAGGTGTTTCAGCCTTTTCAGATGCTCAAAGCAATCTTCGCAAAGCACTAAAATTTCCAGTTCCTCTACAAATGGAAATAAAAGT
Source organism: Caerostris darwini (assembly GCA_021605075.1). Taxonomy (NCBI): domain Eukaryota; kingdom Metazoa; phylum Arthropoda; class Arachnida; order Araneae; family Araneidae; genus Caerostris; species Caerostris darwini. The sequence goes on along the minus strand of BPLQ01011291.1, from coordinate 11,218 downwards.
ACGGAACTCATGATCCTTTGAAGAAACGAAAGTTTCAATGCAGTTATATCCTCGAAGGAACATATACCGATTGTCCAGGAGCATTTCCGTAAGCCATATCGAGGATGTCTTCGTCGTGAATTATTCGCCACGATGTGTTGTGCGGCACGAGATGAATCAGTAAATCTTAAAGATGTCAACTTGTCATGATTATTCAGCAACTTGACTACTTTTAGAAAATTTCGAACTTTTTCTTGTGTACTTAAATATGTCGAATTCCTCTAGATCTTCCAAGTGGGAAAGCGTGTCGGCCGCTTCACTTAGAAAGTCGGATTCTTCTGTAATAAAGAACATAAGAATTATTTTCACTTGTTTCAGCCTCTTGCAATTCTACAATGAAAGAGTGTTCGTACAGAGAGGCTCTCCAATGGAGAGGCTTCTGCAGCAACGATTTTAACCATTAGCTTTGATCATTTTCGAAATTTCGGTCCAGTTCTAATACCTTGATGTTTATGCAACCCTTTTCTGTTAGCATTTGGGGGAGAACAATACATATATCTGTAAAAAACATAGGAAAACAGAGCTTAAGTTTTCGCAACTTTCCACTGCTTAACAACATTCGAAAGTAAGAGAATTTCCTGATATTTTGAGATGTCCCGCAAACTTCGACTAAAAGTTCTACGATTCTTGGCGGCAGTCGAGAGAAAGGATTCTCTTTCTCTTCACTCCAATGCTCCACTTTTAGCAGTTCGATAATTCGATCAAGGCAGGTTTCGTAAAGCGAAATTGGAGGCATTTTTTAAATGCAATCTTTACAGCCAGAAATGAAAAAAAGTCAACATTTCTCTCTCTCAAGATAAACACTAAAATAAGCAATTTTTAGAGGAAACATTAGAACTATTATAAAGTACGTAATATAAAATGAGAGAACTTTCTTAAATAAGATCATACAACAAATTATTATTAGACTATATCACAAAAACAACGTAAATATAAAATGTGTTTTAAATTTTGAATAAATTGATAAACGTTTACTATAGTATGTCGATCGAGGGCAGGCACCAGAAGTAGGCTAAAAGGTTCGCTGTATTCTGGACAAATCGAACCAGTTTTACGCTTACTTTTTTTTTTATTAACAAGCTAAAGTCAGCTCTGAATTCAATCTGCAATTCTGTGAAATCGGAGAAATACTTTTTTTAGGTAAAAATTGGCGCCAACGAGTTATCGCACTCGCCAGCTAAAACCTGACTTTGTTCTTCTAGAAAAGAGACAACAATTTAACTAACTAAAAAGCATTTTACGGCAAATAGATGAAATAATAAGGCTCCCTATTATTAAATCCCATGTGTGGCCATATATAATGTACAAATGTAGAAAAAAAGTATTTGACAGCTATATATTTATAAAACTTTGTACTTTCTATTGATATAAATGTAAATAAAACGAAATATTTTGAAAGTTATCTTATACGTTATATATTTACTAACAAATGAAAGTTGCTAGGATCACGAGATATAAAATTCCTCAGCTATTTATCTACACCAATTAAAAATTAGAAGTATTTGGTTAGTGCCGAAAATATATTAATTTCAATTTTCAAACAACTGAGGTTTGTTAGGGGTTTAAGATGCTGAAAGTCAACTTCTTGCAGCACAGCAAAAAACAATAACGATAAATAGGCAAAATAAACAAACGACTTTCAAGTATTAAGTAATAATATAAAAAAGAAGTAACTCTTAATTAGTATGCAGGTATAGAATTTTCAGAGAATCTATCGCCAAATAAATGTTTTCCTCCTTGCAGACGATCAATAACTCCAACTGAATCCATATTTTTTACGGCAGCCCAATTACGTGGAAAATTACATACACTGTTTAAGTGATCTATTCTATCTACTGTTCTTCAATGTTAGAGTGGTCTTAGAAACTTTTTGCATTCTTTTAACTACATTCAAGGGAACTAGAAGAGTGATGCCCTATATGGAATCTCAGAGATGCTCAGTACAACAAGTCTTGGTTTAGGCGTATAGGGGATGCCCTGGTCAAAGTCAGTGCTGGAAGAGGCCGGGCTGTTTTTACATTTGCGGAAGTCTGTAGACTACCGAAAAAACGTGTAGAAACGCAAAATATTCTATTCTGAAATCACTTGATCAGTACTATATTGACAATAATATTGAAATTTCTGAACAACTTCGGTGCAGGAAATGATTGAATACCAACCCGAGCGGAGGTCAACAAACATATGTGTACTTTTTTTCGCCATAACCGCTTTTTTTTTTAGTTTTTTTTTTTTTACCATTGTTTATGAACAACCCAAACCATTACCTAATTATTAGACGTTTCAGTTTTTTTTTAAATTTTTAATTCAATTTTTGCCTTGCGGGCAGGACATGTAATCAATTACATTTGTCATATAAATTTGATGGTCATTTCCTCAGTTGCAAAGATCAATTACTGATACTAGAAATAACAGCAAAGTTAACCAAAGAGGAATGCATTCTAGTAATTAAAAATATAAATATTATTTATTATAATATGTGTTATATTAAGGATTACAGGAAATAATTAGTAATGCATAATCTAGCAGATATTAAAACATAATCTCATTTAGCTTACACAATTTACACTAACAAATTAAATAAACAAATTAAAAAACAGTTTAAATAGATTGTATCATTTATATATAATATGCATTTTATTGTTGGTTATGTTTTATATCACAGCTAGAATTAAGAAAAAAAATTTTATTTGAGGGGATTAGGAATACCTAACAAATTACTTTGACAAATTGAACAGTTGAAAGATTATACAAATAAAAAAATTGCAATATTCTTTACGGTGACTTTTGCAATGCTGATTTAATGTGGTAGGAGGAGAACAATTTAACTTGAGATAAAACGCTATACTTGAGTAAATAGCACACAATTTCGTAAACTACCGACACGTTTTTAAAATTTCGAAAAAACTAAGAACAAAATGCAAAAAGCGAACATCAAGATAAATTAAAAAAGGAAATTCAGACATGTTGCAGACATTATGATTACAAGAATTAAGAACGGTAGAATAAAATTATTTTTTTTTTACTTAAAAAAGTCAAAGAAACTATTAAATAAGAACACTGATATAAATAATGTAATGCCTACACACATTAAAAGTTTGAGAATTTTGCCGATTAAAATTAAAATAAGGGGAAGACTGTAAGTGTGGAACACAACAATAGATAAAAATAAAAAATCTATTAACCGTACATCTTACCATATACAATCTTGTTGCCAGATGAAGTGTATTAAACCTACCAAATAAGGTTCAAAAGTTCTTTCCCTGGGTTTCATGGTTCTTTATGGTTCGAGTGTGTCAAAACTTGCTTTCTGTTATCTTGCAGTGGTTAAGGAGAGGTTCAAAACGACCTTTCTGCAACCCATTTTTCCCTTTTATAATCTAAGTTATCCCTCAAAATTTACGCCTGCTGTGCTGCTTTAAAAACGGGACATGTGGCTGCGAGGTGGTAGGTTCAAACCTGACCTGCTCCTTTAGTCATCATTGACTAGGACCTACAGATTAAGGTGGATTCCAAACCAATAACATCCATGCCACACCAGTATTTGAGCCTGAAGCCTGTGGAACTCCTGGCCAGAGCGCTAGTCAATTAGCCACCGCGAGTAATTGGACTGAGGAATGCTGATTAAATAACTGGATTCGTAGAAACGCCACAAAGTGGATTTGCTGAATTGTGCTCTTTTTTTTCTCTGCGATGAAGACCACTCAGACTTGTTCAAAGAATTTTTTTACCACAAATATCTATTGTTAATTTTATTTTTTTATTATTGTTATTAAAAAGATAAAAATAAGGTTTAAATAAATATTAAGATTATTATAAAATATATAAAAAAATAAGTTTTTATAAGGAAAAGTTTTAAATTAAAACACATTACGAAATAATAAAAATTCTAGACAAATAAATATGTCTGTAAAAATTTAATATAAATAATAAATTTTTATAGAGTTTATACGACATATTTCAAAAAAAAAAAAATATTTAGATATAATAAATAAAGTAGCTAAGTGCTCAAGCGGTTTTATTTAGATTTTAAGTTTTAATAATATTAATATTCGATTGATCAACTTTTTAACAAAATAGAGAAATTACTTCTAGTAAAATAAGACGACCTGGCGGCCAATAGGCGGCCAATGGCGGCCAATTTTTTTTTCTTTCTAATGCAGCTGGCAAACACTTAGACAGCTTGGTCTTAGATGCCTTAAGGCAAGCGCTGCACAGACGGTACTCACTTTGCATTACCCAGGATGCGCGTGTAAGTTGAAGATAAGCCTCGAACGCGGAGTAACAATGCCCCCGCAAAGCTCTACGATCCTATTAGACCGGGACCTACGGTTTAAAGTGGATTTCGAACCACTACAAACATCCATGGCACCGCCGGGTCTCGAACCCGAAACCCGACACCTATGATACCGAATGCGAGAGCGCTAGCCACTCGGCCATTCAGGCCCCTGGTATTACAAGATTTAGGTTTCAATAATTGCAGCGGCACGAATGTTTGTTAGTAGTTCGGAATTCACGTTAAACTCTAATTAGCCTAATGTGTGCAAAAAAAAAAAAAAATCCCCAGGTTTAAAAGCCAAAAAAATAAAAAAGGTTCAAATGGCCACCCCACCCCAACCCCGCGGGGGGGGAACTAGTCTTCCCACAAAAAATACGGATTTTCAAGTCTGAAATCATCCAGACTCCCGACATTTTTCCGGTGTAAAAGATCTTTATTTGCTTTCTCTAAGAACAGAGCGGCCTGATGGTCAATTGGCTGGATCGCAGGCCTTTGGAAGCATAGCCTGCAGGTTCAAATCCTAGTGGTGACATGGATGTTTGTGAGTGGTTCGGAATCCCTATGAAATTATAGGTCCCAGTCTTATGAGTCTAAAGTGTGCGTATAATGACCGTAGAACGACGAACCAAATCTAGTAAAATAAGAAATTTTACCTTGTAGACAAAAAAATAACAAAGATGACCGTTTGGACACAGCAAGGAACAAAGGGGATTTACTCTTTCCAGGAATGCAATTGTGGGTAAAGTTAAATTTTTATTCTGCAATGAACAAATAAAGAAACCCAGTCTTCCCACAGAAAATACGGATTTTCAAGCCTGAAATCATCCAGACTCCCGACATGCTTCCGGTGTAAAAGATCTTTATTTGCTTTCTCTAAGGACGGAGCGACATGACGGCCAATTGGTTGCCATCACACAGGCTTTGGTGCCAAACGCCGGAGCGCTAGCCAAATGTCAACGGACTGAGACCAATTGGTACCAGCGAGATTGTTCACTCGCCGAACTCTTGACTTGCCTTGTTAGTCTCGTACCAACACCCCATGCTCGTTAGAAAAATAAGGTATTTAATTTCCTTTTGCATTAGATGGAGGGGGGTATGCAGTATTCCATAAAATTGCCTGTTGGCTTACATACTCCAGTTCTATTTACGCTCGTAGTTTAAGTTTTAAAAAGAAAAATGTGCGTCTGGAAGAGAAGAGCAAGATATTTGAAGTATGTTTATGTACCATGTTATGTTTATGTCCAGTTATGTACCATGCTGAATATACCGGTTCTCGTTAGATCACCGAAGTCAAGCATCATTGGGGGCGGTCAGTACTTGGGAGGGTGACCGCCTGGGAACACCGCGTGCCGTTGACAAATTTGGGACCTGAAAGGCCGAGTGTCTAGCGCTCTGGCGCTCGGTGCCACAGGTTTCGGGTTCGAATCCCGGCAGTGCCATGGATGTTTGTAGTGGTTCGGAATACACTTTAAGCCGTAGGTCCCGGTCTCCTATGACTGTAAGAGCGTCACGGAGCCAAAGTCAGGCTGCTACCTACGGGTGCTCCATCACAACAGAAGCTGCTTCCTTCAATCATGAGTACGTATGGGCTCGTGGGCTTGGCCAGCCAAGTGGGATAAGAAACAACAACAACATGTTTAGAAGTATTTTAACGTCCAAGTTGTGAATTTCGGAAATTTTTGTTGTCCAGAAAATAATTACAGGCACACATTAATCTTTTCCTCTCGTAGCAATTCACAGGTTCCGAATATCTACAATAGTGAAGTTGTTGTGAGTAAAATAGAAATTCCCGTAGGTTAATACTGAATCGGACGAATCAATGATATTTAAATGTTACACTCGATTATATGTCCTTTTTTCCGAACATAATTTCGGATATTCACATTAACTTCACAATAGGTATAAATGGTAAATTCAACTACGCATATATTATATACGCATTTTATTGTAACAAATCATATTTTCAAGGTATTAAGATAGTAATAAATAAAACGAAAATTTAGGATTTTGTGGCATTGTATAAAATGAAAAAGATAAATTAACATAATTCTGCAAATTCCTATTTTAAATGTACATTTATAAATATCAATGCAAGGTATTATTTATTTACATCCATCTGCATGAAAAAAAAAACCTTTTTCCGAAATACTTGAATGTATAGTAGAAATATCATCGCTTTAAAAATTTATTCTATTTAATTGTCCTTTTACTCCTCAATTCCAATGTGCCGCATTACATTTAAAGAGATTCTTTTTCCAGAATTTGAAATTCTTCGTTGTACAAAAATTTAAAAAAAATTTTTTTATTTCTGAAAATTAATTTCCTCATATAGTAAATCTTTTTATTTAATTATCATTTAAAATGGAATCAAAAGCAAAGCACTAGTTAAAATTTTAGTAATCATACTTTCGTTTCAGCATATAAACTATGCTTGTAAATTTTCTAATAGAGATAAAAATATTTGTATCATAAAAAAATGCATACATTTCCATTAAAATTTAAATAATAATGAAGTAATAAATTATTTTTTTATTATTTTTGCCCAATTTATTTTAGGGCTATACTAATTAAATAAAAATCCATCTTATAAATGAATATTTGGCTGATTTAAAAATTATTATGGTGATTTATGTATATGTACATTTAACACACACACACATTATATATATAAAAAAAAATTTATTTAGTAAAGCCCGTTGATAGTACATGAAGATATTCATATTAAGACATATTTTCAGTAACTTGTATGTGAAATTCGTATAAATTGAAAAACACACGAATTCGGAAAAATTACCGGAAAAAAATCGTACACAAACACAGCGTCTTTTTAAACAAACATCAAAATTGTAACCAATTATTTTAACTTAATATTTTTAATTAGTATAATTTTAATAAAAACAGTGAATAACAATACATTTAAAAAGTGCACATTAATTTAAGAAAATGCGCAGTTAAAAATTCAATAAAAATGTTTCCTACAATAAAAAAAAAAATTATAGTTCGCTATGGAAAAAGGGCATTTTAATATGAAAAATAAGATGTATTATCAAAATAGTGTGCCACCGCGAAGTAATCATCTACAACATCTCGTTGCAATTCTTCTATCACGTCCGAGAAAACTATCTCTGCACCTTCATTCAAATGACTTGAATTGATGTATGCTGTGGTGAGATTTACAGCGTGTTCCAGGAATATCTTCAATCCCTCCCTAGAAAGCATACAGTCTCTCACAAATACTTTATCTAGGTGATTAAAAGCCAGGGGATTTCTGTTGAGTATTTCTTGTAATCTCTGGTCGTCAAAAACAGCGGCATCATGAAACTGCAGTTCCTTCAAGTTCCTCACATTTTGAAAGACATACAGAAGTGAGTTTGCATCGATTCTGAATATTTCCAATCTTTTTAGCATTCTAAAATTGTAAGAAGATTCAATGGAATCACAGATGGTTGCACTGCATTCGAGGTATTCAAGATTGAAGCAATACTTAGAAATGGCATTTACAGGTATCTCTTTAAGTGACATAATACAGAGATGCCTCAGCTGTTCACCTATACCACTCAAGAAAGAAAAGTCCAACTGATATGTCGAATGTCTATTAAAATACATTTTCAAAGATCTCAGGTGTTTTAGGTCTTTCAGATACTCAAAGCAATCTTCGGAAAGCACTAAAATTTCCAGTTCCTCTACAAATGGAAATAAAAGTACGGAACTTATGATCCTTTGAAGAAACGAAAGTTTTAATGCGGTTACATCCTCGAATGAACCTATACCGATTATCCAGGAGCATTTCCGTAAACCATATCGAGGATGTCTGCCTCGTGCATATTTCGCCACGATGTGATGTGCGGCGCGAGATGAATCAGTAAATCTTAAAGATGTCAACTTGTCATGATTATTCAGCAATTTGACTACTTTCAGAAAATTCGCATTAGAAATTCTTTCTGATGAGTATTGCAAAATGTCGAATTCCTCTAGATCTTCCATGTGGGACAAAGTGTCAACTGCTTCGCTTAGAAAGATGTCGTAATTGAAAACGCGAATTACTCTCACACTTTTAAGCCTCTTGCAATCCTTCAATGCTCGTGGGTTAAAGAGTGTTTGTACAGAGAGGCTCTCCATTAAAGGGAGCTTCTGGAGCAACTTTTCTAACCATCGGCTGCAATTTTTGAAATTTCGGTCCAGTTCTAATACTGTGATGTTCATACAACTTTTTTCTGTTAGCATTTGTGGTAGCACCATACATGTATCTATGAAAATCACAGGAAAACAGAGCTTGAGCGTTCGCAACTTTCCACTGCTTAACAACATTCGAAAGTCAGAGAATTTTCTAATTTTTTGAGATGTCCCGCAAACTTCGACTAAAAGTTCTACGATTTTTCGTGGCAGGCGAGAGAAAGGATTCTCTTTCTCTTCACTCCAATGGTCCACTTTTAGCAGTTCGATAATTCGATTAAGGCAGGTTTCGTAAAGCGAAATTGGAGGCATTTTTTTAAATGTAATCTTTACAGCCTGAAATGAAAAAAAGTCAACATTTCTCTCTCACGGTAAACACTAAAATTAACAACACTTAGAGGAAACACTAGAACAATTATAAAGCACGTAATACGAAATGAGAGAACTTTCTTATTAGAATATAGTATAAAAGAAACAGAAAAAGGAAAATGAATTTTAAATTTTCAATAAATTTATAAAGTTTACTATATTATGTCGATCAAGAACAGGAACCAGAAGTAAACTAAAGGTTTGTGGTATTCTTGCCAAATCGAACGACTTTTACGCTTCAATATTTATCTTAGAGATAACAAGCGAAAGTCAACATTGACTTCGATCTGCAATTCTGCGAAAAGGGAGAAGTACTTTTTTAGCTACAGATTGGTGCATTCGCCGGCGCAATCGTGAGTCTGTTCTTCAGGAAGAGAGCGAGACAGACTATAAAAGCATTTTACATCAAATGGATGACATAATATTGCTCCACGTTATTGAATGATACGTGTGACCATATATAACGTGCAAATCTAGAAGAAAAGCATTTGACAGCTATATATTAGAAAATGTTGTACTTTCTGTTGATATAAATGTATATAAAACAAAATATTTTCAGTGGTATCTAATATTTATTTATTAACAGATGAAAGATGCTGGGAGGAGGGGATACAAAGATGCCTCATGTGTTTACCTACACCATTTAAAAATGAAAAGTGTTTGGCAAGTGCAGAAAATATATTAAATTCAATTTTCAAACATCCCTGTTTTGTTAAGGGGTTTTAGACACCTTGGAGACGATCAGTAATTCTAACTGAATCTATATTTTTTATGGCAACCCAATTACGTGGAAAAAGTGTTTAAATGATCGGTTCTATCTACTCTTCTTCAATGTTAAATAGGTCACAAAAACGTTTATCATCCTTCAAGTTAACTAGAAGAGCGATGCCCTATATGGAATCTCAGAGATGCTCGGTACACCAAGTCTTGGTGTGGACGCTTAAAGGGGATGCCCTGGCCAATGTCAATGCTGGAAGAGCCAGGGATTCTTTTCATTCGACGAAAGTCTGTAGATTTACAAATTCTAACATATAAAATATAATACAATAAAAAAATATAAAAAGATTCAAGAGAAAGATTTCAAGATTTTTCTACATCTTTTAACAAAATATTTAAAAATACTTCTTATTATCTTCTTCTTATATTCTTCTCATTATTGTAGAAACGCATAATAATCTCTTCTGAAATGCCTCGATCAGTACCACATTAACAATAATATTCAAATTTCTGAAAAACTTAGATTGAGGAAAGAATTGAATACCAACACAAGCGGTGGCCAACCAACAATTGTATGTTTTTTTGGCCCCATTGCTTTTTATTTTAGTTATTTTTAGCATTGCATATAAATAC